>PVJO010015501.1:0-44613 GCA_004026905.1 Hystrix cristata
CTGGGGATTAAACCTACTGCCTTTATATGAGCTGTATCCCCCATTCTTTTTTTATTTTTTATTCTAAAACAAGGTCTTGCTAAATTGCTACATTTCGCAGGCTAGGCTCCAACTTGCCATCTTCTAGCATCACAACAAACTGAGATTACGAGCGAGCACCACCATGTCCAACTCGTATTCTAAAATTTAAAGAAAGAAAATATTCTGAAATTTGAAAATAATGAAAAACTCAGCGTCCTCGTCACTCTTCATTGCTGTGCCACAGGGCCCAACACCTGAACCGTGGAGGACAGAGGCTGTTTTCGCTCACAGTTTTCACAGGATTCTACCGGGTTTGCTGGGCTCCGACACACGGTGGCCTGGCAGAACGGCATGGCAGATGGTCACTCACGCCTGAGGGCCAAGAAGCAGAGAAAGGAGGATTAGGGACCAAGAGAACACTTGTCCTGGTCACATCCCCACTGGCGGGACTCTGGGTTTTAACAGTATGAACTCATAGGTGGATTAAGGTCCTGAACCACGTGGTCAGGTAGGGTCACATCAGGGAACACATTGCCGGCACAAATGTTCTGTACCACTCACGGTCCAGTCGGTGGACACAGTGCCAGTATCTGCAACTTACAGAAGGAAAAGTTTATTTTGCTTCACGGTTTTCAGAGGATTCAGATAATTGTTGCCTCCAAGGCAGAACAGCATGCTGGAAACATATGGAGCAGTACAGTTACCCCTTGGCAGCCTGGAAACAGAGAAAAGGATACCAGGAAAAAGAAAACAGCCTTCCAGGTGGCCCTATACCATCTTTGAACAGCACATTCACCTATAAACTCGACAGATTAGTCTTCTGGTGACCATAGCGTCACCATGAACTGGCTGCCTTCCGAAACCCCGCCGCTCAACAAGGAGACTTTTGAGGGACATTTTGTATCCAAACCTAACATTTGCTTTCACCAAATTTCAGACGATGTGCCACGTAATTTAACTTATTAAATTATTAATTTCATAGCAAATAATTTATGTATTTGTGAAAGATTCTTAAATCTGTCAGGTTTATAAGCTGTCTTTTGCTTCCATGTACTAACAAAACTAACAGAAACTAACTCCTATCCTTAATATCAAAATGTCCCTCTCCCTATATGCACACATAATAATACTGGCATAATTTTAGAGATTAGATCACCTCTACATCTTTCCTGCGGACCCAAAGATCTTCTTGTCTTCTGGGTTGCACCGTTTTGTTTTAAATGAATCATGGGAGAAGAAAGAGAAAGTGAACAGAAGACATGAAATTTAAAGAAAATATTTTGACACTAATGTTTGAAATACTGTATCCACAGAAAATGTGAGTTTGTCTGGGTTTGAAAGCAGTAAAATTCTCACTCTAATAAAGTTTCTGCTAAATAAAATACCTTGTGTAGAAAAACAAATGTGGAAGGAATTTGACAGCAGGCTATTTCAGGGAGTTTCACATCCTCAGGACACTACACAGAGACAATAACGTGAAGTCAATTTAAAGTCTTAAAGTCATACGGGATTTGCTGATTCAAATGGAGTTTTTGTGGAAAAACTTTCTCCGTGGACTAAAGACACTATAACCAGAAAAGGCAACACAAGAGGAAAAATGGTATTTAATTGTTTTCAGAACTGAATTCTGCTGGTATTTGTGTGTGTGTGTGTGTGTGTGTGTGTGTGTGTCTTTGAGAGCTGAGATTTTATATCCTTTGCAAGTAGTCTCAGCTCAGGTAGGTGGACGGTCAGATGTGTTTTCCATGGCTAACACTCCTGGTTAGCATGAGAATAGTGGGCTCTCCCTAGAGTGTTTGCTTCTGCTCCCTGAGCTTTAAACCGATACCTTCTTGGCACTCACAATTGTCTCTGCTCCAGCATCTTTCCGGTCCCCAGTTGTTCTTCTGTACCTGTACATCTGTATTAATCATGGTTCTCCAGAAAAATAGAATCAATAATTTAGATAAGATATTAAAAAAATGCTTTATGTATTATCAAAGATGAGAGGTCCCAGTATCTGCAGTTGGCAAGCTGAAAACCGAGGACAAAAGCAGAAAATTCTGGGCAGAATAACATTGTCCCAGGTAGAAGACAATCAGGTGGACAGTGAATTTTCCCTTACTACTAACTTGTTCTTTTGAGGTCTGCAGCCATCTACATGAGGCCTGGTTGTCCTAAAAGAAAGCAACGTGCTTTACTGGACGTAAGATTCAAACGTTAATCACGTCTACGAACCACTTGAGAGACACATCTAAAATATTGTTTCCCTGAACACCAGACACCTGTCCGATAGCCAGTCACATAGACGCACACAATTAAGCACCACAATGTCTTTCTTTCCCCGTCCCCAACCTCCAACAGATTAACCTAGAACTGAATTATGGTAGAAAATGATGTTGGGAGAGTGAGTCGTCTTCAAAGGTAGAGAATATTTAAATTATATGAGTTTTTCTTCAAGAACATTTCACTTTTATTTTTATAGGATCAGGAACTTCAGAAATGTGACATTAAACCATGCAAATTTAGGCATCGGTTGCCATTAGGAGTAAGTGTCTCCTGCATCTTGAGGGAAGAATTGCTTACGAAAGTATTCTGAGGTATCTCTTAAAAATGAAAAAGACAATCTAATGAAGTAGCAATAACTCCGGAGCACCAGCAGGAACCCATTGGCTGCCAGGTAGCTTTCTTTTCCATGGTCATTTCTTTATTCATGAGAAGATCACTTGCAACTGTTCTTGTGTTGCAATACATAAATAAATACATCCAAACTTTACGTATCAAAGTACAGGTCCTTGAAAACTTACTGTTGACTAGAAATTTACATATACTTAGTATTACTTTTCATGGGAATTTGTTCTGTGGACAACCCTTTCATCGTAAATGTGAATTTACTGTATGTAATTGAAGCCTTCCATGTAGCCGCCAGGGCTAATTGCTACCTGAATAGTACTCGGATCTGTTTTTAGTCCCGGCCAGTTAGCAGAAAGCCACCCAATTGTGAGAGACTTTAATTAATAACTTTTGTTCGGAGTCCATTGTCGAGGATGCTCGTGGAGCATGCGACCTTAAAAGTAGGTGGTGTCTCCCTCTGAGCAAAAGACAGAGTTACATTCTGTCAGCCCAACCGTCAAGCAGGTTTGTCTGAGGCCTCTGTGAAGGATGAGGGTGCTGTTAGGGTGCGCTGCTTCTGGTGCAGCATCCCCCAAAACACTCTCCATCATCCTGTGGGACTTTGGACATAAGGATGACCAAGTCAAGTACACAATGCACACTACCTGCTCCATGATTAGTGACTCTCTTTGTCTCTGTGCTGGCTCCTCGTGTCTGTTGCCAAAACCTATGAGACTGTGGTGGTCATTTGCTTTTAACCAGAGTAAAATCTCAGCTCCTTCTAAGTCGTTTCCATCCTTAAACTCTCTGTGTAATAAAATGAAGAGGATGAATGTCAAAAGGTGATTATACACAGGAGCTTTGCAACATGAATATCAGTTTTTCAATGTCTGCGACCTCTAGAATTTCAGTTGAGAAGTAGTAATATGTCCATTCTTTTTCTCATTCAATTCTTATCTTTGCATATTTTAGGCTGAGGGCTTTTTTTTTTTTATTTTTAAGACAGTATTTTATTCTGTATTACCAAAAATAAAGTGTGCTAAATAAATTAACCCCAAAAGATCAGTAACTTCCCCACAAATGTAACGTGTCCCTCATTCTACCTATCTACCCAGAAACCAGGTTAATGAAGGCAACAATTGCCCCAGTGTGACTGTTCTAGGGTAGGAGAGGGGTATTCACAGGCTTATCCACTTGTTGAGAAGTGGGAAATGTCACTTAGATATCTTTGCCCGGAAATAGTCACATAGCTATAGTTTACAACACAGCAACCATTACCTTTCTTTGTGTCCACAAAAGAAGAACACACAATAAGGGCTGTGTGTGTCCTACAGATTGGATAGTACCACACAATCTATAGTGCACACACAACATTGTCTTTAGATTGAACAACAGTGTACAATACCGTACATAGTACAACATATAATTGTGCAATGTTAGTACAACATTGTGCTATAGATTGAATCAGAGTAAGATATGCTTTCTGTCTCTAAAATTATGACAGTCTCAATAAGAAAGAATAAGAAGAAAAGAACAAAAATGAAATTATAATACATAACAATAAATTCTATAACAGTTGTATCCATTGAAAGTGTAAAATCCAGTTCAATAGGTGGTCAGGGATATCTTCTTATTAGCAAAGGGATTTGAGATGAGACACACAAGATCCTCAGGTATTAGCAGGAGCGGCAGAAATTGGCAGATCCTCAGAACTGAATTTGTAATATATTTCCCTGTTCTAGTACCCCATGCAATGACATTTGGTACCTTCTATTCCCGTGCTCCAATAACAAAGGACACACACATATCCAACAATACAAAATGCATTACAGCAGTTTTCATTTGTACAGTATATACGTAGAGACACCTCAAAATCCCTGGATGAATTATTTTCAAATTGGTTGGTATATTTTTGATCCAGACTACTTTATTTGTGGTTATACCTAGAATATGCATTTCTAAATATAAAGAATAATTTTCTTTGAGAATTTATGTCAACATCTATCATTAAGAAGCTTAAATTTAGAGCTTAACAGAGTATTTTTAAAAGACAATTTTATCTCTTTATTGATACTGCTTAGGATCCTAACCATAGTGGACTAGCACAGATTGGGCATCCGGATTCCAAAATTGCAAAATCTGACATGCTCCAAAATCTGGAAATTTCTGTGCACTCACAGAGTGCCACTAGTGAAAGATTCCACATCTGACCTCACATGACAGGTTGCAGTCAAAATGCAGGCACACTTAAAATACCGTGTGAGGTCTCCATGAAACATGAATGAATTTCCTGGTTAGACCTGGGTCCCATCCCCCACATATCTTCTGTATATGCAAATGTTCCAGAATCCAAAATCTGAAACATTTTTATCTCAAGCATTTTGAATAAAGTACGCTCAACCAATAATAAAGGGGACTATCACTCGGCATGGACCTTTCCGCTTAGCCCTGAGCCTGCTCGTTTATTTAGGCAGAAGGAAAGAAAACACTGCTACTAAATTTTCCACTTAGCTCAGGTCTCAGTGACACTGGACATTTTCTTCTGTTGGGTAGTTTTTAGTGGAAGAAGCTGAACAAGAAGTGCAAGAACAGGTCAAAATTTCTGTCATTTAAAAATTAAGACTATAGTAAGAAATTGATCTGAGCCTAGAATATACATAAAACTACCGTTAAATTATTACCAGCAGATTTTTCAAGACTTCTTTAAATGTTAAAGTCATTTGAAATGGAAAAGCTATTTTTTCTAGAAAAAAATATAAGATAGTACTTTTTTCAGGTTAGAAGAGATACAGACACTTTTAAAAAATTTTTTGTTTAGAGGTAATTTCAAAACAATCTTCTTTTAACTACTCTAGCCTAGTTTCCATAGTGTCCTCTGGGGCACAGTGACACGCCGATTCAAAATTGACTTTTGAAAGGCTAAATAAAGAAATATTCCAAGTGAAAAATGAGAATTGCTTAGTAAATGATAATTGTTAATGGCATCGAACAAACAGGTTAAGTGACGTTGGGAATTTGAGACATTTTGTGTGTCATTTTCTGATAAAGGTGATAATAGTCCTCATTTTTTTCCTTAACAATAATCACTACCCTACCAGATGGGAGGAAATTTTCCTAGTCTGAATCTCTCCATCTGGGCATTTAGCTCATTTTCATATCAGACCAATCTGAATGAAGATGAGATTGTGCCAGATAGTAATACAATGAAGATCTACTGCTCCTGCAAGAGGGAAGAGGGACGGGACTTTCACTACTGTTGGATTTGTTCCTAGTGTCAAGAATAGACTGCCTTTTTTTTTTTTAATTAAAAATACCCTTAACCCAAAACACCTAACTTGGCAATAAGAATTTCAAAAACGGTGTATAATTTGTGCTCTCCCAAGCTGCCCCTCCTCCCATCTTCCTGTTTCTGCCAGCAGTTGATCTCCTATACCACCTTTGAGCCCCAGCACGGTGTCATTGCCCCAGACAGCTAACTTTTCTAATACTCCCGTCACTCTTCACCAGGTCCTACCAATTTCCACCTCGCAATATTTTTCAAATAGACTCCTCCCCCTCTCTCCGAATTCAAATCAGTCTCCTACTTAAGTTATTGCTATAATATATCTGAAATAAAATAAACATCTCTTCACATCATTTAGGACAATAGTTTTAAATGTAAACATGGCAACGCAAGTTGGCTTCCAAAACCTCGATTTGGATTTATCTTGCATTTAACAAAATAGCAGAAAATCAGTAAGGTCTTGATTTACAAGAACTTGTATCATGTGATTTCAGTATGCACCTCCACGCTTGTTACTTGGTTATTAAACATGTTTCCCCTTTAGCTGCCTGCCAAATTCTTCTGAAATAAAATGTTATTTCCTCAGTGAGGTCTTTGCTAATCCTCCCCATTTTACTCTCTCTTACTTTCCCCTCTTTAGTATACCACAGCAGAAATTAATCATTTATGATTTTATTTTCTATTTTGAATTAAATATATGTTTCCTACTAGATTATAATGTATATGGGCAGGTAGGGACAATATTTAACTCAAAAGCATCTTATTATATCTGGAACATATATTTGAAAAAAGTAAAATATTTATGAATTAGCAAATGAACAACAAGTTTGTTTTGCCTGATTTGGGGTTGGAGTTTTACAAGCGCAACAGAATAAAGAAGGATGTCATTTCAATCCGTGACTGTATAATCTGTTTTCACTTTAAGTGCAACATTCCTTTTATTCTGATTTTCAAATCAAATCTTCATCACCAATTACTAAACCAAAAAGCTTTCTGCACTTGTCCTATCAGAAACAACTTATTTTGAAACTTTTAAAATAAGTAATACATTTACATGGATGTACTTGGCACAGTGATGCGTCTCTCTCTTCTGCCTGTCCTCCACCTACTCAGTTTGCCTCCCAGATGGCTCAGATTTTACTGGCTTCTGTTAACTGTGCTGCAGACATCCTCTGTGTTTATATGAACATAGTTTTACAATGCCTCCCCCTTGCCCCATTCTGAAATATCAGACCCCATCTATCTTTATTCTGTACTTTGGTAATGTACGCTAGAGGTGGTTCTAAACAAAGCAAGATGGGTGTCACTGTACACTGTAAGATCTAAGGTGTGAGAGATCACCTTACAACTCTGTTACTAAGTTCTCTGATTTAAAAATATGGCCTCCTGATTATTATAAGTAAAATTGCTATGATAAGTAATTATAATTTCCCCCTGGGAAAATGGTTAGAAAAGAAAAATAGAGAAATGAGTTCTCATATACAATAAGAATTCGAAACAGATTGATGGCAGTTCTAGTCAAGGAAGACCAACGGAGAAATGAAAAAAGCTGAGTATGATGAAAGGTTTGATATAAGGAGGATAAGGCAAAGACTATTAGAGAATTTGAAAAGTGAGACGGGTTCCAGAAGCTTCCATACGTGTCTATATGTGTACAAGTTTGTGTACATGTGTTGAGATAGAGCACATTGTACCTAGATATGTACGTTGTGCAGATGAACATTCAAATAGAAAATAGAAAATATTATCTTCATTAATTAAAAATGAACTGTGAAATGTTTTTAGAAGCCTAAACATTTCATGTGACTCATTTTCAAATCAGCTAATTATATTAATATTATTACAAATATGCAAGTGACTAATGTGGAGCTCCGGACACCAATTTAAGCTCGGAGCTTCGGACACCAATTTAAGCTCGGATTAAGATCAGTTAGGGAAGAGTAGTGTGTTTTGGTGCAGGGACTGGTCTGCTACAGTGATTTAACTTGATTGAAGAAATTCATCTCTTAAGAGATGGCAGAACTGAAACAGCTCAAAGTCATTTGTGCTGACAGCATTGAGATAGAAAAGATCGTTGAATTTCTATTGTGGCAAATGTGATGTACACACAAGTAGCTTTCAAAGCACTTCAATGAAAAGAAGTTGTTCAGTCAAATTCAAGTAGACTCTGTTCTTGTCAAAGTAACCATATGAAATTAAGGTCGTGATCTGCAGAATCAGTCTATGTCGAGACTGATTTGAGGCAGCTAGACTTGCTATGGACAGTGGCCTCCTTGCTGATTTGAAAGATGGGAATAAAGATTGCAGTTCAGGATCTTTGTTTCCATTGGTGAGTTTCATTCTCGGGACCGGCATCTTTCAGAGAAATTCATAGTTTACAGTGACATTACATAGATAGATCTTAATCGCTTTTCTAAAAGAAGGTGAATTTCTTCAGGCAATTCTTGTCTATGTCCAAGCTGAGACAGTATTTCCGAGTCTGATCCTGAGACTCCTGTAATTGTAACTTTTAAAGTTCAGAGCTGAAATTTATGACCATGGTGTTTCTCTGCTGTAAGTGACAATTTGGTTACTTCTTATCTTCCACTTGGATATTTTTCTATATATTAATCAAACTTTACTTTCTCAGAAGTACTAAAACAGATTCTCATTTTGGATCAAAATATAGATGAACATTTGGATGATCATTGGATCAAAATATAAGTAGGAAAATAATTGAGATATTTCCATCTTAGATTAGGAACCACCACATGCTGCGTGAAGTGCAGCTGATGTTCTCAAGTATGATCTGGCAGATTTAATTCCATTTCTAGTGTTTATTCGGTGACTTAAAGCAAGAATTTACATGTGATAGCACTACATAAGTCAGAAATTAGCACACAACATTAATCATGGTTATTACTTGGAGATATCTCCTGCAGAATCATTAATCAATTACCATTTAAAATCTGATAATTTTTCATTTATTATTTCTGACTCATTTAGATCAGTCTCTGGAACCCCAGTCCTGTATACCCTGCATGTACTGCCTAATGAACAGTTCAGGAATAGTTTCAGTGAATATCTTCAATTTCGAGAATATAAAATTCTTCCCTAAGTCTGACCCTCCCTTGTGTCACCTACCACCCTACCAGGTGCTGGAAGCAAAGTGATTCCCTCATCTTCTCACTGTCACTGAGCACCAACATCCAAAAGAATTGCTAATGCTTATTCTTAGATTCTACCTCTGAAGTGGTCTTCATATTCCTCTACCTGTTTCCATTCCTGATCTCTTATTTTATTTCAATGCACCTTCCATTTTCTCCTGAATTACTTCAAGAGCTTTCTACTTGATCTTCTGCACACCTTTCTTTACAACATTTTCCCAAATTAAGAATGAGTTGCATCAAATATCAACTTGTTATTTTATGATAATATACATGTCTTAGTTACTTTTCTCATTGCTGAGACAAAATTCTCAACACCCAAAATTAAAAAGAAGAGTGTACTTAGCTCACAGTTTGTAGAAGTTTCAGTCCATAATTGGCTGGCTCCAAAGGAAGGTGGCTTGGCAGACAGAAGTCGCAGAGGAGAAACATTTCATGGTGGGCAAAAGGTACCAAAGCAAACAACAGACTCTAGCAGCTTCTTTCTGCCCCTTTTATATTCTATCGAGGCTACTGGGATTAGGGTGATGCCAAACCAATCAGTGGACTGATTTAGTAACCAACTACCCTTAATCCTAGCACCCTTAATCCTAGAATTGCACCGTGACACAATCACACATTCTAGATCCAGCCACCTCTGAGAAAATCACAGCTATGACCGCATGAGACTTTTGGGGGACATCTAAATACAAACAGTAAAAATATAACTGTAATAACTTTTCTTCCCTTAGTCTATATCTTTCTCAAAAGCAGAATTTCAAAAGAGGATTTCCATGCAAGTTCTTTATTTAGAAGATGATCCCAAAAAATGAATGTAGGATATTAGGGAACCAAGTCAATGATGGCAGATAAACTATACAGATATGTTAACAAATCTTATAATACTGCATGTAACTCAAGCTTTAATTCTTTAGGGAAATGTGGATACAATGGAGAAAAGACCTTGGAGTTTCCCCAACTCAGCAGTAGAAAACCTGTTGTTTTCTTTATGTAACTGTACTATTATCAACCAAAATTCAGAAGTTTAAAGCAATGTTCTTTTCTTACATAATTCTTCACCTGAACTAATTCTTCACCTGAACTAAACTCAACAGGATGGTTCTTCGTATTTATGTCTTTTCCTCAGCACTCTATTTGTTAAAGAAAATTGCAAAGACCAGAGGCAAGAATAGGAATCATGTGGGTGAAGAGTAGGAAATCTGGGTCACTGGTGTTGGTGAGGAGGGGACTCCAGTGGAATAGATCAGAACAGTCTGATTGAATTATCTGTTAATTAATTCTTTATCCTTCACTATCGATGATAAATAATCTAAGGACAAAGTCTTCACCCCATCCCATTTGTCTACAAAATGGTATAATTTTATCTTGATATGACAGGGGTGTCTCAGGGAAAAATAATCACAGGTTTTTACAGCATAACTCTATTAGTATGTTTGAGAAATTACTATATGAACAGACTACTGATAATATACAAGGAAAGTTAAAAAAAAATTGTTAACATGCCTCATGTAAGTCATTTGTGATATTTTTACCTTACCAGTTTTTCCCAAAGTGTTGATATATAAGCTGCTTCTGTTTATTGTTTTATTTTTACACATATAAAAGTTATAAATATATAAGAAATTCAACCTGGCTTACAATGGAAAGCATTAGTGGCCTGCCTGACTACTCTTCGGTCAGATTTCTATTCAAATCAGGCAATAATTTTCAAATAATTTGTCTACATAAAAATATTGTTTCATTAGACTTTCAAATATAATAATCTGTCAGTATCCCTGATATTGGCTCTGGGGATCTGCATGAATATAAACATTTATAGATGTTCAAGTCCTTCCAAGAAATGTCATAGTATTTGCACTTAATCTATGTAGATCCTCCCATATACTCATCTCTAAATGGCTTATTATACTTAATACAATGTAACAGACATGTAAACAGTCATACTGTAATGTCTAGGGGATAAAATAAGGAAAAACATCTGTACAAGATCAGCACAGATACAACCTTTAAAAAACATTTTCCACGTGTGGTTCATTGAATCTGGGGATGTGAAATACACAGGTACAGAGGGCTGTCTATAGTTACACTGTTGTTGAGTTTGAAGATTTAGCTATTACCGATTACATTTTATTATAAAAGGTGAGATGCCCTCCCTCCCATTACTTTATTGTCTGTAATCCTCTATCTAATTTTTTGGGTTGAAAAACTACTGAGTACTTACATTGTTATGGTTGTGTAAATAATATTAGTAGTCTTAAGTAAATTCTGGTTACATTCTCTTTTTTTATATGATTGTTATTTACTCTTTACTTTAAAGTGATTAGTGGAATACATTATAGAGCATGAGAAAGTAGACATATGACCAAACTAAGAGACTTTAGATTTTAAAAGATACAAATAAGTACACACAATTTCTCATAGATTATTCTGGCCAGTATAATCTGTTGAATTTTTGCCAGTTACTTTAAGTATACTTTTTCATGTTTATTAAAAGTATAGGACCCCAGCATCCTCCAAAAAAGTATAGGATGGTATTGTCCTTTTGATGGTTGATCCTTAGGGTTACCTGGAAAGATCTTTGTATGGCATCTTTAATTCAATAACTGTCTAGAGCCCAGAAATCTTAGTCAAGGTAATGTTATGATCAATAACTCAAATATTCTCTTTTTAAATAACATCTTGCGTGTTTTTTTTTTTTCCCAGAATGATTTGCTTACTTGATTATTTTTTCACTGTATCTGTGAACTAATGTTACTCCTTGAAATACATTCAAACCTATCTGGTAATTTTTCAAATTCATCTTCTTGAAAATGTCTTTACATTTCCTGGCCCCTCCGTGGCTATGTTATTTCCAGTCTGTTGTGATAACATTCTTAGAATTTTCTTCACCAGTGATCCTGTTGAAGATTTCTTTTATCTCTCTTCTGACTTGGATCTACTATTTCTTGGATGAAGTTCTTCCTCTTTTTTACCTTTTTCGTGCACATCTGTGTAGGTATGTGTGTTTGTATTTCACAATATTCCAACCACACCGTTCATCCATACACTGTGATAGTTTATGTGATGTCACTCATGCACACTGCTCTTAGTTCTTATCTCCATGACAGTTAGGTGTCATTTTACATGACATCTTAAAATACTTAATCGGCAACTTGACTTCTTCTCTAAAACCCTGTTGACTCCTGGCCCTTCGAGTGCCTCAAATCTTCGGACGCAACATAATGCCTCTCACAATACAGGCCCCAAGACATGTTTGTTCATTATTGAGGGATTGTGTACCATGCCACGAGCAATGACCTTCAACAATCTCTTTCATTGTGTTCTTGAGTCTGTTTATTAAAAACAGAGCTATTCTCTGGAACATTATGAAATTCAGTCAAACCATTTCTTCCTTCTTGTTGTTTCCTACTGAACTTTCACCATTTTACCTCAACTCTTTAAATATCACGAGTATGCGTTAAGTGGTCACTGCTCGTCCAGTGAATATCTAGTGGGAATAAATATAAAAGGATTTAGATTCTGAGAGTTAAATGTCAACAAGGGAAATAGGACACATGCATAAATAGTGTCAATAACATTTATTCATGGATCCAATTTTTCATTTATTCAAAAGAAAAAAGTCACAGAATTACGCTATGGCCACTGTTGTTCTAAGTACTGAGAACAGAGTGGTAAACAAAACATGCAAAATGTCTACCTCTATCAACTTATGTGCAGCTGAGGGGAACAACTGTAGATTATCTGCATTCTAATCTACAGTGTAGAACAGTTCTTTTATCCACAACTATACTTGCATTAGTTGGTACTAGAATCCTTGGCCATAGTCATTCTTTCTGGAGTAAAATAGAAATTCAGTGTTGTTTTTATTTGCATTTCTCTAATGATCGATGTTGATGAACATCTTTTCATGTACTTAGTGGCCACTTATACTTCTTTTGAGAAGTGTCTGTTTATTTTTTAATTTGTTCTTTTATTTTGGGGGATATCTATTTTTTGAGTTCTTTATGTCCTTCATATTAATCGTCTCTCTAAGGAATAGCTGGCAATTTTTTCAGTGTTGTAGGTTGTCTCTTCACTATTTCACTCTTTGGCTGTGCAGAACATGTCGATTTGATATAATACTATTTGCTGACTGTTGCTAATATATCGTATGCAGTTAGGGTTCTGTTCCGGATGTCCTTGCCTGTACATATGTCTTCAAGAGTTTTACCAATTTTTTCCACAAGATTCAATGTTTCCTTTTTTATACGTAGGCTTTGACCTTATTTTAATACAGGATGAAAGATACGGACCCAGATTCATTCTTCTGTCTGTGGATAACCAGTTTTCCCATGACCATTTGTTAAAGAGGCTGTCTTTTCTCCAGCACATGTCATTGGGCCCTTTGTGAAATATACAATGGTCAAAGGTGATTTGGTTGCACCTGAATTCTCCGCTTTAATCCGTTGATCATCTTGTCTGTTTTTGTGACAGTACCATGTTGTTTTTATCACTGTAGTCCAGTAATATAGCTTGAAATTTGCAATTCTGATTTGTCATGTTTTGTTCTTGTTTTTAATTTTGCTTTGGCTACTGTGGGTCTCTTCTGGTTCTGCATACATTTCAGATTTTCTATTTTTCTGTAAAATCCTTTTGGCAGTTTGATTGGAATTGCATTAAATCCATATATCATTTTAGGTAGTATGACCATTTGGACAGTACTGGTTCTGCCCACTCAAGAACAGATGACTTTCCCAGTTTTTTCTTTTAATTTCATTTTACTGGTACATTTTAGATATACATAATAATAACATCCATCATAGGGAATTTGTACCTGTACATGGTATATTTTGATGCTCTTTTTTTTCCCATTTCCCTCCCCTCTCTTCAACTTTTCTTCCTCTCCTACTTACAAAAGCTTTGTTTCCATCTTTTTCCTTCTAGTCTCTTTTTTTTTTGTCCCTCCATTCCTTTCCCTCCCACCTCCCTTGTTCTCATTCCCATTTGAACACTTTCTTCCCTTTCCCAATATAATACATTTTAGTCCTTATTTACACTTTCAGTTTCTCACTCTAGAGAAACAATGTGGTATTTAAACATGTGTGTCTGATTTATTTCACTTAAGAATATGGTCTCAAGGTGCATCCATTTACCTAGAAATAGCTCAAGCTTATCATTGTTTATGACAGAGTAGTACTCTATTGGATTAAAAAAATCTTCTTTATCCATTCATTGGTTGATGGGCATTTAGGCTGTTTACAAGATACATTTTATAGATATTACAAACTATGCTGCTGTAAACAGCGGTGTTCGTATATTGCTATGGTTTGATGCTTTTAATTCTTTTGAGAAGATACCAAGAAGGAAAATAGCTGGGTCAAATGAAACATCTAGTCCTAGTTTTTGAGGAATCTCCACACTGATTTCTGCAGTGATTACACCAGTCTACATTCCCACCAACAGTGTAGAAGGTTCCTTTTTCCCCACAGCCGGTCCAGCATTTGTTATTGGCTGATTTATTGATAATAGCTATTCTTTCTAAAATAAGGTGGAATCTCAGAGTTGTTTTAATTTGCATCTCTCAAATGACCGGTAATGTTGAACTTTTTTTTTTTTTCATATTTATTTGCTGTTTCTACTTCATCTGAGCTGCCCATTTTGGATTGGGTCTTTGAATTTGAAGAGTAAGATTTTTTTGAGTTCTTTATATATTCTAAATATTAGTCCTTTTTGTCAAGGGAACAGCTGGCAAAATTTTTTCCCACTCTGTGAGGTGTCTCTTCACTCAAATGTATGATCATCATAATAAATGCAGAAAAAGCATTTGACAAAGTCCAACAACCATCCATGATTAAAAAAAAAGAGAGAGAGAAAAACCGTGCAGAACATTAAAGTATGTAGTCTTTTACTCAAGCTGATAAAAGCCATCTATGATAAATCAGGAGCCAACATCATACTAAAGGACGAACACTGAAAACTTTTACTGTAAAATCAGAAAAGACACTAGGCCGTCCGCTGTCACCACTCTTAGTCAACGTAGTTCTGGAAACATTAGCCAGAGTGCCTGCCCTTGTTGGCGTGTGTCTTTCGAGCATCCCTTGAGCGCTGCGGCCTCTGCTCAGCCACAAGGAGCTTTTTCAGTCACTCCCTTTTCAGTCATCACCCTGTACACTGTACTCACACTTCAAACATTCTGATCCTCTTTCCAGTCCTTCCTTTTACTTTCAGTTATTAAGCAGGTTATGAGTCCAGAACTTAATTGTGGAGAGTTTTTAGCACTGTTTGTAGGTTTGGAAGAGCGAATAAATCTGTATAGCTACCAGAACTTTAAATAACTAGATGCAAACAACTGTGCATACATGTTAAATTCTAATTTATTAACTGATTGTTGATTCATTGTGCCAGCGTCTCTTTGTTTCATTTTTCATAATGAAATGGATGAGCGAGTATATCTAACAATGACAGAGACCAACACTTACTATCTGGTTTTTGGGACATTTTTGAGACAACGGTTATTCTTTTATTTCTTTGTTTTCTTACACTCACCAAACCACCTATGGCTACAAATAGGCACATACGAAGTGAGTGGTTAATTATCTTTCACTTAATATGTGTAATTTGTGTAATTAACTATGGTTTTAAACACATAATAATTGCCTCATCATTTTCACAGTGCTATTGTCTCTGTTTGCACCCACTGATCTTAACAAGCTACAAGATTCGCAGCATTATGCCCTCAGTACAGATCTACATTATCTTTCCCATTACAGGCCTATTATCTTTGTAACATAAATAAGCTGTTTTCTCTCTGGAATACTAATAATTCCACATGGGAATACCTGATGTGAAGCACTGACACAGAGTAGTAGCCATGTGTTTGTTTTGAAATTGGTAATTGATGAGAATGCAGTTTTCAAATGAATTCCCTTGTTTTATGACTTATCCATTATATCTGACTGTGTATCCTGGCCAATTTGTTTGTCTTGTTTTAGCCTAGTTCAAATAAATTGTGTTAGAATTTCATGTGGGATAGTTAACTGTTCCCAGAAAATGATTTCAACAGCCATAAATTGGAATATAACCGTGGCAAGCTTACATATATACACAACATAATGAGATATTTAATGGAAACTTACTGCATTATTTCTGTGTGCCAAGCTCTGATGTAACTGACCTACTGGCTACAGTGGAATTCACAAGGAGAAAGTTTCTGAATAAGACTGAAAGTGCTAGTTTTCCCCACATCCTTCTGGCTTCTTTTTCAAATAACACCATTTCTAGTCCACCTGCTTGGCATCCATCTGGTCAATATATTACAACATTCTTAGAAAAGCTATAAATGCTCTGTTTCCCCACCCCATGAATATTGTCCTGCCAAGTCTTCTCAACATATATTCCTTTAAGAGACGATGTATAAGATTGACCTGAATAAATCTACAAAGTTCCACCAAAAGACATGAAAAAAAGGAACTGACTAAATGAGGAAAAAAAGGCACATTTTTGAATGGGAAGATTTAATGTTTTAAGGGCATCTGTCTCTCCATCTTAACTTATGCATACAACTCAGAGAACCCTTAAAATCTAGTCATGCTGTCTCTAAATTCAGCTTTAAATTGAAATGTTAGCAATATCTAGGAAATTAAAGTGAAGAATGGTAGAGAAATAATCAAATATAAGTATATAAATATATATATATAAACATATCTATCAAATATAAATTCACACCAGTTAAAATAATTGGTACTGACCGAGGGCAAAGCACAGTGATTAATGAAGCAGAAGTTTGAAAACTAAAATAGACCTACAAATATATGATATTTATAATCTCAAAGAAGTAGGACAACCTAACATATAGTGTGGAGACAGATATCTGTAGAAATTGTCAGGAAAAGCGTACAAGGATAAAATAAAACGTGTGTACTACATCAAATATATAAAAATGTAATTTTATATTCTTTAAAGTGTTAGAAGTAAAACATGACTAAAATAGAATGAAAACAAGAAGGAAAGATTAAGATTAGTTAATCACTGATTCGAGTCCCAAGCGGGGTAACGCAAAGTCAAAGAAGATGTCCTGGTGCTGAAGATTAAAGTCAGGGCATTGTGGATGCTAAACAAATGCTCTACCTCTGAGCTGCATCACCAGCACAATTTTTGTGCCTATTTTGAAGACAAGGTTCACTAAGTGGCCTAGGCTAGACATGAACTCATCATCCTCTTGCTTCAGCCACCCAGTTAGCTGAGATTACCAATCACTACACCACACTTCTACTTCAGGATATTGCTTATTCTAACCAGTTTCACATTCTAGAATGTGTCTCTTGCAATATTTCTTAGGCTTTTGCACCAGTGAAAAAGAGAGCGGAGATGGTATTAAGAAAAACACTCTCTGGAGACTGAGATATTGCTAAAATTTCTTTATTTCCACCCCTAACTCTACTTATTCCCTTATGTCAAAATAATTTTGTACTAATCTTGGTGCTTTTCTGGCTGGAAAATTAAAATGGGTAAAGTCTGATTTTTACATATATATATTGCTGTGCGCCTACTTGATAAATACCTGTTTTAAAATGTTTTAGTGTACATAAAAATATCTCAGAAAGACTCAGATTTGCCAACTTTAAGTCGTTTCATTATACCTTAACATAAGAAAGAGCACTCCCATGAGAGAGAGGTACAAATACACATAAGATATCCAGCGTGTACAAATGAACAATAAATTAAAACAATGTATATCGACTGAAGGGCTGGGAAGGAAATAAATAAAAATAAAATGGTAGATAGGGCACAAATGACAGAATTCTAGGCAGATAGTGCTGCTTTGAATACTCATAAAATTTCAGTATGAAAGTGTCCTTAGTTTCTTTTCTCTCATTGCTGAGACAAAATACTGGAAACCCACATTTAAAGGAGGAAAGTTTTATCTAGGTCGCAGTTCGTAGAGCTTTCAGTCCACGACTGGCTGGATCCAAGTCAGGGTCTCATGGCAGACAGGCTGAAGGCAGCAAGGCAAGCAAAAAGGGACACAAAAGGGACCTAAGCAGCTTCTTTCTGACCCTTATATCTTATCCAGGCTGCCAGCAGTAGGGCGGTGCCAAACCAATCAGTGGATTGATTTAGGAATCACACAATCTTAATCCCGCATTACACACTCTAGATTAAGCCACCTCTTACCACATGAGCCTTTGAGGGGACATCTAGGCACAAACCATAACAGAAGGCTGTTTTGTCTGGCCTGGTCAGTTTACCTCTGCTCACACATTTCTCATGCTCCTGTTTGGGTAACTATGGTCTTTTTGTAGTGGTGGCAAAGGGAGAAGATGGCAAGAAGAAACATGCAAGACTTTCTCAATCCTAGAGTTCGGTCTAGTTTACTCTCCCATCTATCTCACCTTATTGATCAAAGCAGGTCACGTGGGCAAGTGCAAGTTTTGGAACAAGGCAGTAACATTATGTTACTTCTTCAATATCTCTTGTAAAGAATATGGAACAGGGAGGAGTAGAGAATGGAAGTCAGTAATGCAATCCACCCAAATAGCAGTGCATGTCCACGTTGAGATGCATGCTCATCCTTGTGCTCTTGGATGTGGAGTGGAGTCAACCATCAGAAGATATAAGGAAAGGGACCTTGGTCAAGCTAATACTATCTTAGGCTACTTTGACATAGAATCAAAAGAGATTAGATGGTAGAAATGCAATCAACAACTTGCATCTAATTTATCTTAATCAGTTGCAAACTCATTGCTTTCTACCAAACCTTTTAATACCACTTACTGATATTATTCATTTTATACATCATTTCCACCCTTGCTAAATATAAGAAGGAGCACTTATGTCGTGTTTCCTGCTGGATCTTCAGCCCTAAGTATATAGTGTTGGTTCATAGTACATAGTCAATGAAAATTTCATAAATCAATTTGTTATCTACTACTTAATCGACCAATAAACAAAGGAATTTGACCAAAGAAGAGAGCAAGGTAAATTGGAAGTCTCTTTCCCTACATTCTGTGTATGTCTGTGCGTATCTGAATACATGTGGAATTTATACATGTTTTTGTGTCTGTGCATATTGACAGCTTTCAGCGTTTTTTGTGGGGTTGTTCTGTTATGTAAACTGTTCGTTATGTGGCTGTGGTGAAACTAATTATGACGTGCAAATATTAGCTTGATTTAAAATGCTTCAATTCTAACAGGAAGGAATTTACACAGTAAGAAGACTGACTACTTTAAAAGCTCACTTCTACAGTTAATGTAGAATTATCATTGGTCACAAAGAAAAATGAAGCCAATTTATCTGCATTTTGGGGGGTATCAAGGCTACTATTACCTTCAGTGCATTAAATGAAAAGGAAAGAGATAATTTAGCTCCAAAGATGCCGTATATATTCTGACCCAATATATCAAGAATATCTTAGATTTCACCAGGAAAAAATACTGAAAAATAAGTAGAAATAAATTATGGTGTTATTTAATTAACTAGGAAGTTCAATGTGCTCCAGAGACAATTTATTACAATAAATAGAGCATCTTATCCTTGCAGTGCATTATAATGAATATAAATCTAGGAAGAAAAACATTTACCAATTCTTTGAAGAAAAACATTTACTGATTCCTCATAAACTGTACCTAAGGGCCTCATTAGATTAATACTTTACTAGAATGGTTCATTATCTTTGCAAACTTTATGTTACAGGGCAGCTTTGTCACATTGACATCATTGATTAGTTGCTTGTCTTTGAAACGCTCCTCCTGTGGCATCTACTCCCCCCACCCAGGTCTCCTGAGAAACTTTCTAAACTTTGTTTCTCTCTCTTCCTCATGGCTTCTAACAATCATCTCTGTTGAAGGTTCCAGAATTTCTCCTCACTTTATTTCTCTCTAAGCACAACACAGAGAAATTGTATGTATTTTGCATCCCCCAAATATCTTGCAAGTTTCTGACTTTGCACTTCTGTGCTTTTCATCATGTTTACTCATTGCGCTACTGAAATTCAGCTTTATCTTTCAAACTTTATAGATTTTTGAAAACCTAATTCAAGTTCCATCATTTTCATGAAGTTATCCCTAAACTCGCTGCCTTGAAATATTCCTCTCCACTAGATAAATATTCTTACCTGAAATGTTCTTGTATTAATTCCAGATTATCTTGAACAATATTTTATTATTTTATTGCAAATATCATTGCACTCCTCCATCATCACATTTTGTTCTGGATTCAGACACTCTGTTGCATAATTATTTATATCTTACTCAGTGCCCTCCATGACATCTAAAGGCCTTGAATTTTACTTTGAAAATAACAATTTAACTCAATTGTCACTGAAACCCCTATCTTCCTCTGTTTTATTTATACTCCAATAATACAAAAGACACATTTTAAAATATCCATCAATGGATTTCCAAAAGTCCGCCATGAATAGATATTACGGGAACAATTTGTGCAGCATCTCCACACCTCTAATTTATAAAAGCAAGGCGAAATGTAACTTTGAATAGAAATAAAACTTGCTAAATCTGTGTGATTTTGCAAAAATATGCTAAATTTTAATTACCTCGGTGAATAATTTATAGATACAATTGCACTAAATTTATCCATTACAACTCTTGTTATAGTAAAAATTAAGTTTTCTGAGACAAGAAAGCAAAATGTATCCATATACTGAATAAACACCAATTTAAAATTTTTATTCCAGATCCAAGCAAGGTTAACTAGTCTGTATATGACAATACGGGGGGAGCTGAAATACACAAATTGCCATAGCATGTGTGCATCTTCCAACTCTCTGCCACAATATCAGCCGAAATGACTTCTTCGTAAAGCCACAAAGCACAAAAGTAAGATTGTCCATAGAATGTAAAACCCTAGATGGAATTTTAATTTCCAATTTCCAAAGTTTAGGCAATTATAGAAATTCCTTTCTTTACTTTTTTTTTTTTTTTTTTTTTTTTTTTTTTTTTTTTTTTTTTTTTGTGGTGCCGGGGATCGAACTCAGGCCCTTGTGCTTGCAAGGCAAGCACTCTAATCACTGACCTAAATCCCCAGCCCCTCTTTCTTTACTTTTAAATTTTATTTTCTTGTATTTTTGTGGGAGAGCAGTGCTGGGAATTCATCACAGGGCCTTGCAGTTGCTAGTCAAGCGCTCTACCATTTATGCTAAATCCTCAGCCCCTTCTTTCTTTATTCTTAACAATTTTGAATGATTGGGAAATTGCTGGATGAAAGTACTAGCTGAACACACGTATAAATTTTATTTTGCCATTTTATGGTTGTAGTGAGTTATAATGTACATTTTAACTTGTATGAAGTCTCCAAATTTCCTTAGTCCTTTTATTTGGAATACAACACAATGATTATACTTGAGCTGTATCTTTTGTAATTAGCAGGATGCAATGCAGCCCTGGTTGTCAGATTGTTCTGTCAGTTATTTTTATAGAGACAACTGTCAAAATAAATTTAAGGACCTGACTGAGCATTGAATGAAACTTTTAATAAACAATACATTCTTCTAAAATAAACCATAAAGAAACCTAGATATAATGCCGTGATAAAGTAATTTATAAATTTTCAATTATCAACTGAACTTTTCTAGTTGATTTGCAGAACTGTCAAACATTTCCCTTTCAAAATTGCAAACATATAAATCAGGAAATACTATAATTCTGAAATTACTGTATCAAAATAATTTCTGAACAATGAGCTTGGACCATGTCTATTGTCTGTTAAAATCATGCAAATTATTTAAATGACTCTTTTATAGAATTTACTCAAATTTATTTCCAAAGAGCAACCCAGAAATTTTGTTATAAGATAATCTATAATAGTGGGAAATAACAAAAGAACGTTAGAACTAAAAGAAAATTAAAATCAGAAATATAGGAATTGAAATATGATGTATTACAGAAAATTTAAGTTATATGCCCATAATCTGATAGTGATATTTTTATAGATAGAAGTTTGTACAAATTTTTACTGCCAGTTAATAAAGATGATATTTTTTAATATCATAAGGTTAAGAACCAACCTGATATATTCTTGTTTGTAGCAATTTGTGTCTCCACAAAGACAAAATCCTTAACTGTAAGATTTAGGAGTTTATTCAGATAACCAGAATTTAGCCACTATTTATTGATATTTAGTTTAATACATGAAAAATAAATTCTGACTAGAGTTGCTTATGTAAATGTGTACAATGCAAACTTTGAATAATAACAAAATTATCAGCCAGGCTGGTGGCACATGCTTGTAATCCCAGAACTCTGGGATGCTGAGTTAGGAGAATTGCAAGTTTGAGTTTAGCCTGACCAATTTGGTGTCATAGCCAGATTCTGTCTTAAAGTAAAAAAAAAAATAAGAAGAAGAAGAAGAAGAAAAAGGTCAAGGTTGCCTCTCCATGTGAAGGACCTGGGTTTAATCCTCAGTACTGCAAAATAAATCAATAAAAATTGGGTTAGGGATGTAGCCCAATGGTAGAACACCCCTGGGTTCAATCCTCATTATAAACAAACAAACAAATGGCGCAAGAATAGTAAAATCACAGATATATGAATCCATTTTGCATCATGGGTCCATACTAGGCTGGTCTTGAAACTGTGATTCAAATGTCTTGGCCTCCCAGAGTGCTGAGATTATGGGCCTGTACCACCATGACCAGGTGAAGACTTTTAAAAACTGTATCCTTCCCTGCCTTTTACGGATCACCCTGAGTTTTCGTTTAGAACAGTTTTATGTTCAGAGAAAATTTGAGGAGTACAGAGTTCTCACAGCTCTTCTTTCATACACAAATGTAACCTCTCCACCATCAATCTGTTCATTTTTTAGAGTACAAAATTCAAACACTGGTTTACATTATGGCTCTCCCACTGTGCTATACATTGTTTGGGTTCTGACAAATGTATCTTAATAGTATCATAAACCATCATTCCCAATCTGTGGCACAAAGGATTAGTGCCATGGGCCTGGAGGTGGGCATGGTTTGGAGATCAATCCATCACACTGTGTTGATTGTGTTAAAATAAATAATAAATAATTATATACTTCACCACAATGGAACATCAGTAGGATCCTTGAGCTTGTTTTTCTGCAACTAGTCAGGCTATTCTGGGTTTGACCGGGGATAGTAACACTTGAGATGTGTTGCTTATGGCCAGTCTACTCAGTAATCTCCTTTTGGTTGCTGCAGAAAACACTGATTCACAGATAGGATGTCGGAAATGGAAGCAGGCTTTTCAGTGCCTTTGTGGCAGTCTCAGTATATTCCATCTTGGTTTTAATTCAGAATTTATGAGGATTTGAAGTCGTCTCAAACATACTTTTAAGACCACCATCATTTGTGATCTCAAGCAGTTGCATCTCTTCTAGAAAGGACAAAGTTGATTCACAGACTGATAAACAAATAGGTCACGAATACATTCCTTCCCAGTTTGGGTTTTATTTATTTATTTTTTTGCAGTTGGGAAGTAATATGCAAGCTCTTTTGAAAATTGAGATAGGTGATAATACACAAGTTGGGTGAAAGAAGGTCCTGACTCAGTCTCTTTTAAAATTTCTGGCAACCTTTGACACATGTCAAATATCTCAGTATTCACTCATTGCCCCCAGAAGTCCAATTTGACATTGAATGCATCCACTTTATCTGCTGACTTGAACACAGTTGTCATTGTCTCCTGAAGTGACAGGCTTATTTCATTGAATATGCTGACTATGTCGCATGAATAATCAAGTTTTGCCACCAATTCTGTGTCACTGAAATGTCGTGTGATGGTGACTGATGTTCTAAAGTAATCTATAGAGCAACTCTAATAAAAACTTTGGCCAGAGTTATACTTTTGAAAGGCCTTCTCTCTCCTAGGATAGGATGTGTATACTCTGTGTCCATCTCCTTATGGAATTGTTCGAACGGACATGAATTTAGAGCATGTTCTTTAATGTGGTTGTGAATTTGATCACATTATGAAAAATGGTGTTAAGTTCAGGTGACTTCTTTTAACTACTGAGCATTTCTGTATGGATGACAAATTATATAGACACAATTCAGTAACAACTGATTTAACCCAAGTAATAAAACCAGAAAGCCATTCAGTCATGGCTCTGCCCATGAATATACTAACACAAAATGACTGATTCAGTTTTTCTGTATGTAATCATTCAAAGATGTGAATAGTCCTGCAACTGCGATGTTGGTTGCAACAGAAGTGTGTGTGTGATTTCATGTACATCGTCGTGAAAAATACACCGCAGAATGCAGTTATTGTTGCCTTGTCAACATCAGTAGAATCATTAATCTAGATTGCATACCAGGAAGACTCATTAAGCCATATTTCAATGTCCTCTGCTATTCCATCAATTTGTCTAGTCAAAAGAATGTCACCTTTTGAATTGCAGCCTTTCCTAAAAGTTCACAAGTGTCCTTAGCAGCCTGCAGATCAACTGTTCAATAGCAAATGGCTTCTTAGCTATGACACTGCAGCTCACCACTAATAGTAATAATGTTCTCAATGCAGACATTTTTAATGGAGCAGTGACTTTCAATAATTACTTCTGTTCTTTGCATTCATTATTTTCATTTTGTTTTGTGTTTTTGTTTGCTTTCAAAAGTGCCAAAGGTTTATTTCTTAATGCATTGTCCCATTATGGTGAAATAGTTTTGTTTTCATGGTTTTATTAGACAGTCACCATGTATTATACATAGTGGGCTTGAAGAAAGTGAATCACTGGTTGCAAGAACCCATAATTTAAGTAGGACATTTGGCATTTTCTTTTAAATGCAGATTTATTTTTGTTGCTCTCTTAGTCTTCTTCAGTTTCACTCCTGAGTCTTTCTCCTTTTTCAAAGAAGGTCTATATTGATGTTCATTCTTTACTTGTTTGGCGAGGATCAGCTTGTGAGCTTACCAAAACTGTGACTGAGACAAGAATATAGTACAGTGAAGAGGCACTGCCAGAAGGGAAACATAATATAATGGGTGGGCCCGAATGGAAGAAAACAGGTGTCAGATTCTGCCTTAAAGTCTGCCGTGAGATGCAGCTGTTCAACTGAAGCATGTCACTTACTGTCACCCAAAAGCCTGTCACCAGAGGCAGCTTTTTCACTTGTCTATCACTGATACAACCTTGATATGAGTTTCCAGGCAATTGATTTTTATGTGCTCTGTGCAGTCAACTCTCCATACTAGTGATAGTCTGTATTTGTACCCACTCCTCAGTGCTAGCATCACTTGTTCTGCTTCAGGCAGGTCTTCATCATTTTCCTCACTGCTATGACAAAATACCTGACACATACCATTTAAAGGAGGACAGGTTTATTTTGATGACATTTTAGGAGTTCCAGTCCTTGTATGGCCAGCAGCAGGTTGAAAGGGCTGGAGTGGAGGAAAGCTGCTCACTTCATGGGCGGAAGGAAGCTGAGAGTCCAGGGAGGAGCCAGAGAGGGAGTTGCACCTTTCCAGATCACATCCCCTCATTTTAGTGACTTTTCTCATTACTGAGACAAAATACCCGACACCTAAAGTTAAAGGAGGAAAGGTTTATTTAGCTCACCATTTGTAGAAGTTTCAGTACATAGTCTGCTGGCTCCAAGGCAGGGTGGCACAGCAGAGGGAGCAAGAGGAGAAACAGTTCATGGCAAAGCAGGGCAGGCAGAAGGCAGCAAGCAGCAACCAATAAGCAGCAAGTGGTTATTCACAACACTAGCCTTCTTTCTGTCCCTTGTATTGGATCCAGGCTACCTATCCTAGAGCACCCTTAATCTTATCTTGAACTATGCCAAAGCAGTCAGTGGATTGATTTAGTAACCATGCATTCTTAATCCCAGCGTCACACGCTCTAGATCCAGCCATCTCTGAAAAAGCCTCCACCTACGACTGCATGAGGTTTGGGGGAGGACATCTAGACACAAGCTGTCACGCCCTCATTGACCAACTTCTCCTGACCAGATCCCACTTCCTAACAGCCAGTCAGCTGTAACACCCCATAGTCTAAACACCTTCCCAAACCCCCACCTCTGAGTGCATGAGACTTCAGAGTGACATCAAGATCTAAACAAAACAAAACAAAACAAAACAAAAAAAAAGATCTAAACCATAATAAGGCATTAGATTCTCAAAAGGAGCATGTAGCCTATATCCCTCACATGTGTAGTTCACCATAAGATTTTCTCTCCTACAAGAGTCTAATAATGCAACAGGAAGCAGAGCTCAAACTGTAATGCAGGTTGTGGTGAGTGACTGTAAATAGACATGAAGCTTAGCAAACTGGCCTGTCATTCACATCCTGCTGTGCAGCCTAGTTCCTAAGAGGCCATGGACTGGTACTGGTCCATGGCCCATGGGTTGGCTGTCCATTTCATATAGAATAATTCCACTGCCCTAAAATTCCTCCATTCTTTGTCTGTTCATCTATTACCCACCCACACTCCTGGAAATATCATATATTTATAATTACACAAATGGAACATTGTCAGAATGAATTCCTTCATTTAAAACTATGCATTTAAAGATGTTTCATTTCTTCTCAAGGCAATTCTTCTTAGTGTTGTTTACATTCTATGGTCTGCATGTACTATAATTTATTTGTGCATTCACTGATAAGTCTTGTTGGTTGCTCCCAACTTTTGGAAATTATGAATAAATTTACTATAATCAGTTGTGCAGGTTTTTGTCTGGCACATAAGTTTCAAATTTTGGACATAAATATCAAGGAGTGTGATTTCTGGAAACTACTGTAAGAATATATTTGGTTTCATAAGAAGCTGCTGGCCGTCTTCTCATGTGACTGTTCATTTTGAGTCTCGATTAATGATATATGAGATTTCTTACTGTTCCCTCATAACTATCCCAAACTATTCCACTATTGCTGTTACTTTCCATTTTGGATATTATTGGCTATTTTGGCCCACACAGGTTTGACAAGAAGACTCAGAAAAGATGATGGAACAACATCATTTGGTATAGCCGGTGTTTTGAACTTTAGCCTTTCTAGTGGAGACGTAGTGGTATCTCATTTAGAGGTTCTTTTGGAAATTTGATCTCACATACTCCCACTAGGATTTCTATGCATTCAATTAAGAATCTAAAACTTGATTGAGTATCAAGTCCTTCTTGCTTTATTTCTTTATTTTTCATCTTATTCAAAATTCTATTATTTAGTTCAAATTTTTTTCAAAACTCTAAAAACTTTAGTTTTATTACTACTACAGCTAATATTCAGTTTTCCAAATACTGCATCTTCACTATAGTTTACTTTCCATTTATAGATATTATGGGTTGTTTTGGCCCACATAGTCTCATGATTTATTGGATAATGGTGTATACTTAGGGCTATTCACCTGGATTAATCAAATACTAGGTACTTACATTTACAGAAGAAGAGATTATTAAATGGTAACATGATCAATTGTGACAAAAGGACTCAAAAAGTACTTCATTAAGATATACAACAGAAGATGCTTCTTCAATATCATTTTTATGTTTTTGTATATTCTAGTTCCATAAAAGCTTTGTGGCAAAAACTAGCCCCTGGGTAAGTCTTCCTGATTTTTTTGGGGGGAGGAGGAGATAGAAACATCCTACTTTTAGGATAATAATGTGAGTTAGAGATTTCTGGTTTGTTGTAGATTTCACCAGCTAAACATTGTTTTGTGACTGAGGTCATTACTCAGAGACAGAATTTATTCAAGAGGCATCACTAAAGAATTAAGATGTGTTATATGCACGGACCAACTCCCCATGCTGAATGTAATCATTGTGTCCTGCGAACATGTACTAATACAACTAAAATTAAAAAAAATAAAAATAAAAATTCACCCAGTATGGATAGAGAACAATAGTTTGATTGCCTCCTTTAGTAGGATCATAAGTTAATTTTAGTCACTTTAATCCTACTAAGAAGTCACTCAATGCAAAGAATATGACTAAGGGTAAAATTTTGTGGACATCGCGCTTAATAGCTAACACTTCACAATCTAGAAGCTTAAACTACAAAGCAGAAAATAATAAATCAGATAAGGAAATAATGAATAAAAATATGACTATCAACATATGATGGATTATTAATCTCTGAAGTATGGCGGCAAAGTAGGGGGTTTTTGGCTTTTTCTCCAGAGAGATTAGAAGGAAGACTGAATCATAGTAATTTCTTTCCCGTAAGTTCAAACCAACAATCACCTTCAGGTCAAGAAACACCTGAATTTCCTAGGGCATTTCAAAATTGTCCTTGTTGAAATTATGTCATTTACATAGCTATTTATATTAATAATAACAAGGGAAATGCTGCATTTAGCTCAAAGAGTCAAAATGACCGTTTAGAACATTTAGTTGGTAGGAATGGTGCTTGTCAGACCACATATTTTCAGAAACTGTCTAAAGATGAGTCATCAATAAGTGTGGGGCCATCAAGCCCCCAGTTTGTGCAGAAGCAACCAAAAAATAAATAAATGAATAAACACCTCAGCCATTTACATATATGAATATGTGTGGTCACAAGGCCATAATTTGGCACTTCCTGGTACAGAAAAACAGAAGACAGGTAAGCAAAGACAAAACTTAGGAAAGTTCATGATGTTTTGCAAAATTGTCCAAGGCCAGTTTTACTCTACAAAAATAAATAAAAGGCAAGGTTTTACCTTATGAACCCACGGCATCTTCCTGAGGGACAGACTTCTTAGATTCATGGCTACTCTGTGTTATTATCTTCTTATTTAAGACTCAGAAAGGAAAGCAACAGAGACCAACGTAGAGAATAACTGCAGCATTGCCACTGAAGGACATGTATTTATCAAAGATAAAGACATACTTCACTTGGTAGAAAAAGAGAAACAAATGTAAATGTAACGGATGCTGCCATATGCAGCTGGTATGTCTGTTCTGAAATGGAAAGGTGCCTTCACTCCACCTGCTGGGATCGCGCTCATGTAACAAATCCTAGCGTAACCTCTCTCTGCAGGCCACCTCAGGGGAAGAAGACTGCTCTTCTCAAGGCTGTGCCTGTTTCCCTGACAGAACTGCTGATGACTTCCCAGCACAGGGGTGTGCTTGGCCCCGCCGGATTTGCGACAACCCGGAGGGGCCATCCTGCTTGCAGGGATCCCTGTGTGGCCATCTTGTTACGTCCAGAGGTGGACTGTGGGTTGCTGCCCTGCTAGAAGATATACTTCCTGGTGATCGTAAACCCAGCTACAGTAAAGAATTAAAGAAACCAAGTTTAAATTAAGAGAAGACAATTTATTTAGAGGACAATTTATTTAAAAGTGGAGAAAAAGGGGGAAAAGGAAATAATATATAGCTACTCGAGGAGTAGGGAGCATTCAAAAGTGAAATACTTTGTTGTAGCCCCTTTTTATTGACGTTTTCTCCTTGGGTCAGCCCTTTGGAATTTGGTTGGCTCCTGAGCTTATCAGTTATCTCTGCCTCGATTTCTCATAGCTATGTGATTTTTCTTTGTAATTATGGTGGGTGGCTCAGGGCCAGGTAATGCAGAGATGAAAGAATCAAAAGGGGGAGTTTGTGTTCTTTATGTTAATTAGATTTCCTAGGGAACTTTCAGGAACCAGTCTCTTTGACTTTGTCTCTCTGACTGTTGGAATCTGGCTGCCTTTATGTTTCTAACTATTTGATTATAGCTGTCTGGCTTTCTGAGTTTAATGAAGCGTTTACCTATCTTTTCCCTACCTGTGGGGACCCCTTTCCCTACAGTCTGAGCACTTTGGTTCAGAAGCATCGATTCATCTCCGCATGCCACTTATCCTTTATTCCTTTCTTTTCTCAGGATGATGCTTCACGAACATTCTCTCATAAACGTCCTCCATGATTAGTTACAGCTTATATTCTGCTTCCAGCACAATCCAAACTGGATACAATAGGGACATCTAGAGTCAAAATAAAATAAAGGTAAAATTTTGAAGTTAAATCACTTGCTTGCTTTGGCAAGTATGAGAAACACATTATTGGAGGTAGCTAAAACATGCCTCCTTTTAAAGGATAGCTCTGTAATTGAGAAAACTGGTGGAAATAGATACAGCATACTTATCGAGTGAACACATTCACTAATGCTTAGGTGATAAATATGATGTTGATATAGTGACTATGAAGACCATGGAAATTGGTGGCTATTGCTAAACTCTTAAAAATCTCAACAAAATAAAAATAGGAAAAATGACTTACTGATTGAAACTTTGCTATAAATCCACTATTGGATGTTAGTAACTAAAAGGAACTTCATCATCATTGTATAATTTAAACAATCAGATTAACTTTGAATCCAATTTTTTTTTCAACTTCATTCTACAGCTGAAGATACAGAATACTAAATTGGTCAAAATCAGGAACTGATCCATTGGCCTCATGTATACTTGACAAGTGCTGTCCTACTGAGCTATATCCCCATGTCCAATATCTATGAATTTTGTTGGATGATATTAGATAGATAAATACTTTCTCATCTGGATCAGAAGTATGTGGACATCAGTAAAAGTTCAAATAAAGTATTTGAAAAATTAGAAAAGGCTGACTATGCACTTGCAAACAGTATATATCTGTGAGAGGGCCACGGAAACGAGGGATGTTCATATCCTTTTGCAAAATCTACCTCCACAAATTCTACCGAGTGGTCTTAAAACAGGGCAACAGGGTGGAGGGGGCACGTCCAGGGGGAGCAACACGCCTAATACAGTGACACTGTCATCACTGTGGACAGAAACAATCAGAAAAATGTTATTTTGGACCAATTAGAAACTTGCGATTTTAAATCTTCCCTTTGGGTCTGATGCTGTTCACAGGACCAATGGAAAGATCCTCTTTTCAACCCTTCACAGGGGAGTAACCAATCAAGATACACTAATTTTGATCCTTAATTTACATGTAACCAGAAGCCAAGTGAGTTGATCAATTTACAGGTGGCCTAATGCCAAGTGAGTATTTGATAGGATGACTTTCTCAATCCTTTGTTTATATAAAAGAGAGATAACCCGAGAATTTTAGATATGAAAGATATTGTATAAGCATGTTAACACAGCCCAGAGATTTGGGAAGCAAACACAGAGAATTAAAGGAAAAATAAGGACATAACCTTAATAGTAGGTAACTTGGATACCTACCCTCAACGATGGATACACTTACTAGAAAGAAAAAAGGAAATTCACGGGAATTGCATAGGACACATGAAGAAGAGTAAATGGAATGATGAAGTAAGCACAAGCTAGGAAGACCTCGTAACTATCACTTCAGGATGCTCAGGGCTGATGTCTGGGTCACAATGCAAATAAACCCCAGAAAGTGAGGGAATCAAGAGCAGATTGTGGTGAATGGTGACAAGAATTGTACTGCTGTGGTGCTGACTAGCTGAGGAACCTCACTTTTTAAGTACTTCAGCAAGAGCAGCCCACTGGGATCCTGGAAGAACTACCCAGAGAATCTTCCACTTGACCTGGTGATGCGTTGCGTAGCTTGACAATCTTTCAAGATGAAACTCCCAAGCCCACAGCTGTATCTTCAGGAGTTTTACCAGGTTTATATTCCAGGAGACTCAGCATTTATCTATCTAGGTCTTTGACCCATTTTGATTTGATTTTAGTACAGGATGAGAGATGCTCGTCTAGATTCAGTCTTCTACATGTGGATAGTCAGTTTTCTCAGCACCGTTTATTAAAGAGGCTGCCTGTGCCCTTGTGCTGGGTATGTCACAACCCATCTCTCCCTTTGGTGAATTTTCTGTCTCTCTCCCTTCGACAGCTGTTAATCCCAAAAGAACTAGAGAATCTCTGTCTAGGAACCTGTTTCCATGGACCTGGAAGCCTAAGCTGCCATGGTAAGGTGGGGAATTTTTTTTTTTTCTTATTTTCAGTGTACAGCATTGCACCATCTTCTCCTCACAGTGGGCCAAACTTTTAAATTTTTAGTATTTTGCCTATTTGCAATTATAACATACAATTGTTTAGTTTTGGGCATCTTAAAATTCTCATCTTTGTTTTATCTGACTGAAAATATTTGACAAGTTTCTGTACATATGCTACTATAATAGCTTGTGACTTGAGAAACTTCACTTTTCCTGGATATGACATTCATTTCTTCCTCGTATTGTTGTATCAGAATTTCCTTAACACACTTTTGCATTCATTTTAAGTCATATTCACACCTAATAGCTGTTGGAATTGTGTGTTATATTTTTGTGACCTTTTTGAAATCCTTTTTATAATATCATTTACTCAAGTCTGACATTTCTTCACATTACTCTTCTTGTCTATTATGAACACCAAAATAAAGTAGCCTCTTTCTTCTAGGTTCCTTTCACATTATAGGTCTTTTTCTCAATTCTGGTCACATCAAAGCTATAACAATATCTACTATCATTTTTCCTTTCAAAGAAATAAAGTATTTTTTGTTTTTTTCTTTGTCAGTGGATTTTACCTTGCAATATAAAAAATTTAATGCCCTACATGTAAATATATCAAAAATCCATGTTATTTACCATTTGACACTTTATTATTTATATCGGATGACTTTCAGTTGGCTGTATTTACCCTCATACTTATAATAAATTTCATATGTTCTCCTCCTATATTGTGTCATTTCTATCCATTAAGTTTGCATATGACTTTTTAAATAAATTATGGAACTGTCTTTGAAAGAACAATTATTGAAGAAAGCAAATATATGAGAATAGTGAACATTATTTCATTCAGTCATTACATTATACATCAGTATTTAGTAAGTGTCTAAAGGGTGCCCAGTGGTATTAATAGGTGAGAGAAGAGGGGGAAAAGAAAAGAAAGGAGAAAGGGAAAAAATGGGAAAATGTAAATAAACCTGCTGCAAATAGAGAAGAGTCGGGAAACGGAAGGGAGGGGTGGGGAAGAGGGATAAAATCAAGATACGTCATGTGCAGGTACAAAATAACCATGCTGAATATGATCATTATGTATACAATCTACCAACACATGTTCTTGGTAAAAAAAAAAAAATTAAAAATGACAAAATAAGAAAAAGGAAACAAAATCTCTGCTTCCATGGAATTTATATTCTAGTTAGATAAGACAGACACGGTACATCATAACAAGTGAAATATTGAAGGTATGCACGGGAAAACTCTTTTATGAAGAAAGACAGACAGTACATATTCTTCTAACTTTTGCTGGCCCTTAGTGGGAAGATGAAGAATATGTGCAAATTGTCAAAGAGGATAGTTAAAAAACAGGCACTATAAAGGTCCAATTTGGACAAAAAGAAATAAAGAGTACGTCTCAGAAGAAGAATAGCCCAGGAAGTGAAGAATGAGTGCGAAGATATCTGCTACTTACTCATGGCCATGTGACATACCCAGGGTGATATTTTTTAACTCTACACACATATGGTCGCCTTTTTCTTGTATTCTAAATTGGAGTCTGATGTATGTCTGTGCCTTACAAGTTGTTAAACAGTGAGATATCTCCAGAAGTTATCAATGCTTGAAAAGCATGGAATGGTGGGACATGAGTTTGCCAACATGGAAATTATAATTTTGGCAACAAATTATTTGTTTCATCATTATGTCCCATTTACATATCAAAAAATTCACCTCCACAAAATTATATCTGTTTTAGGCTTTTTTTTTGTATGTGAATATAACTTAGGATCATCTCAGAAGAATGTAATTACACTTAATAAAATAATTTTTCAGTATCTAAGCTATGCTGATTTTAAAAACTATTACATTTTATTTACAATACTAAAAAGGCTATAAAATTTCCTTTCCAGTGATTCCTTTTCCATTATGCATTATATTTATTAACTATTCTTAATTATAAGATATATCTAGCAACACAAGAAATCTGATGCTTAATAGTTATGTGCTCTTTCATGACTTTTTGAGACTCTCAAAGCCTTAGATTTCCTGCCTTCATAATGTAATAACAGTACCTCTCATTTGTTTGTAAAGTGGATCAAATTAATAATGGTAAATATGATTTGACACAAACTGCATGCTACATAAGTTTCTTTTAAAAATGTGTTTTTTTTTTTCAAAATAGAGAGTTCATAGTATAAGGACGAAGGCTTGTGTAGCTAATAGGAAAGGGAATAGTACTAATATCTGATTTTTCCAACTACATAAAATATAAATTTGCATATAAAGAATGATATCACAGTCATATTTTTTTCTACCACTGTCTGGTATAACTAATATGAAACTTATAAATTTAATGATCAGATTACTTAAACTTCAAGAAATAGGCACTCTTGAATAAGTGACTTTTAGACAATACCAATTGTCAACATTTCAAAGAACTAATACTTCCCCGTGCTTTCATGTGACAGGATTATATACGTATTATTCAGTATCTCCCAAACAACACTACCATGTGGTAAGAAGTGCAGATGTTGCTGCCTACAATAACGAATAAGGCCTCTAAGAAGCAAGTTAATGGTGAATCGAGACTAAAATTCTTCCCCCTATTTATTACAGGTCCCTAATCATTTCATTTCTATGCATTTTTAAAAATTTATATGGATTACCATATTCCAAATTATTTCATGAAAATCCAAGACAGGGAAATGATGGATATAATTTCATTATTATAAATATGTTTCTGTTACCTAACTTCAAAAGTATAAATCTAAACAGAGACTTGTTTATACTTACAGATTAACTAAATAAAATAAATACATTTGCTCTCAAGGCAGATCAGTCTCAGGTTCCACCGACTTAGTGACTTTCAACTGGGTGTCCAGGAAAGAACTAGGAGGTGGAGAAGCAGAGAAGTGGCATTTTCCGTGACAAGCATTTTTGGCTCCTCACAAGAAGGGCATAAGCTACTGCTTTGGTGGGTTGATTCAGAGATTTCTTACGAGAAACAGGGCGACTTGCAATTCCGATTACTGTTCCACCCCAAATTCCAGTAATACCTGGTAGCTGATGTGTTTTTCCTAACATTTAAAGAGATACCTTTGGGATGTTGTAGAAAACATTTTACCAGACATGTTTGTTTACTACGTTCTCAAAACCTTGCTGCGATATTTACTAATACTTTTTCCTTGTGTGTTTGGCAACTCAAATGCTGGGGACACTTTCTTCTCTAAAAACCATTCAGAAACGGAAATGCCAAAAGAAGTTTGCGTGCCATAAAGTTTTCCATGGGAAAGTGGCAGGGGGGTGTGGAGGGACTATCAGAACCATTTTCATCTAAGTCATTTCTCTCAGCATAATAAATCAATGTATTAGCTTCCAGTAACACAAATTTTTAGAAAATATTCATCGTAATGCTTAGACAAGTTCAAAATCTATCTGTCCCATAGTGCGAAGCCCAGCCAGGCAGCCCAGGCCTAAGGTAGCCGCTCGGTGCCACGACTGAGTTCTCATTCGCTTCCATGTGTGTGCTCCTCCGTCCTCAAGGTGACCTCACGCCTGCAGGATAGCAGTGAAGATTTGTACCCGACCGCTTTCTACCTGGGCAGCAGGGCAGAAGAAAGGCAGAATGGCGTATGCCAGTTGCTTCTCCCTCTGCCACCTCCTTTTGAGATCGCAGGTGTCCAGGACAGAAATCATCAAAGCAAACTGGCTGGACTTACTGCAGGAGCAGTCTGTGCAGAGGGATGCACAGCGTGTCGTCCTTGGCAGGTGCCCTCCACTCCAAACTAAGTCAGACTGCTGTCAGTGAGGAAGGTGAGATGGGGCGAGGCGCACGCAACAGTCAAAAACAGTGATTCACTCATGCAGAGTAAATGAAACTGGACACTTTCTGCAATAAGCAGTGAACATAATAATGCAACCATTTGGTGAAAATAATAAGGGGAAAAAAGTTTGAGGGGTAAATGAAAGAAGATTGGGTCACTGCGCGTGCAAATATTTGACTGCCAGGAGGAGAGGAGCCAGCTGATGACAGAGACCGGCCAGATGACAAAATATTTCAGTGAAGGAAATATTGCCCCCCTGCGAAAATAGCATGTACTCACTGCTAATTCCGAGCAAGTTAATTGGAATGACCAGAGTCTGGTCTTAGAATCTCATTTCCTAGCTAGCTAGTGACTTACAGCCACAATTTCCTCCTTTTTTCTTTCTTTCTTCCTTCCTTCCTTCCATTCTCTCTCTATGTCTCTCTCTTTGCCTCTCTCTTTCCTTCTTTCTTTTTCTTCCATAATAGGACTAAACGCAGGGGCTTCACACTCAGCTACCTCCTCAGGTTTATTATTTTTATTTTATTTATTTTTCAGATGACATTCTGGTAACTTACCAAGTTTCCCAGGCTGACCTCAAACAATGGAAAGAGCCCCCCAGTGTGCTGTGACTAGAGGCCCACACCACCATGCTCTGCCACAATTCTATTTCTAATTTGTCTTTCTTTAAATCGTATTCCAATAGCAATTACTTAAGACATCAAATCTAAATTTTACATATAAAAGTTACTAACAAAATTTTTATTAGTCTTTCATTATCTCTACTGAAAATAAAATATGTTAAAATTAAACATATTTTCTGTAAAAGTACTTACCGTTCATCCATATGTAATAATCTTGCCCAACTGTAGATATCTAAGCAACAGAGCCAGAATTTAGACCCATTTCTGCATCCAGTCAAATCTGCGTTTTTAAGTGGTGTATGCTGCTAAATACGCCATAGGATTTGCTAGATTGCCACATCAGTGGATATAAGGTGACTATAAAATTAAGAGAGACAGAACTGCAGCCTTCACGCCTCAGGCCCGCGGTAACCTCTTCAATCTGACCGAAGATCTTGGGAGACCATGAAGCACGAAAACTCATCTGGGTTTCTTATGCCAAGTTAAGGCCAACGCCTGGTGTGAAGTGTGCATCACCATATATACTCAGGAAGGAAAAAAAAAAAATCATGTTGACCAAATTTTCTTGACATTCACTATATTTAGATGTAAATACTATCTTAAAAGTACCATTGTGTAAAATTCTAAGATGTATATGTACATTTAATAAATGACAAGTAATACTTTTTAGGAAGTGTGGTTTTTTATAACTTGAAAACAAATCATATCAAACAATGACAACTTAAAATAAATTTCCGTCTACGTAATTGTGAATACTAAACTGCAATTGATTTTGTGTTTAATATGTGAAAAGGAAAAGAAATCTCTCGATATTTTTTCTGAATCAATTAATATCTAACTATAAAAATTATCTGGGAGCAGTTGCATTATTTTTTTTCCCATCAAAACAGTACAGGAAGATTTCTTTAGTTAATATGGAATTATCAGTACTTTCTGAAGTTTTAAAGTGGTAATTAGTCACTGTGTGAAATACTTTAAAGTAGAAGCGGGGAAAAAATACATGTCCCAACTGTCTAGGAATAAGCTTTTTCTCTGTCCTGCCTCTTCTCTGTCAGAAATATTAAACATACACAAAATTGCCAAGTGTGTTGAGTGGGTTGCTCAGTCGATGGCTTGAGGGCCGCTGGATATTTGATTTATTTGCCCATTTGGCAACAATGATATGAAAGAAACCTATAAAAATGGAAAGATGAGTCTAGTCACAATTTGGCCGAGAGGAAAGGTCAGCAAGTCCGTCCTGCTCAAGCTCAGGAGAAGCGCCGCAAATTCCAGAAGAGGGAGAACAGACGCAGAAACTTATATATGTAGAGTCAGGCAGGCTTCGGCCACCAAAAGACCCAGAAAAATGCTGAATGTTCATCGGGCCGGGGTTGGGGGGCTGGTGGATGATTTCCTGTCTCAACATTAAAAAGCTTATCATTAAATCCTAATGTTTAAAGATCCACTTTAAGCTCTTGGTTCCAAGAGGAAATCAGCCCCAATATAGTAAATCAATATCGCCCTTCAAGCCCCTCTGCTGATCTGTGAGGAAGAACATTAGTCTCTTAGATCACGCCAAACCCTTCTGTTCCCTTCTACAGAGTCTCCTCCGCCCTTCGTCTGACACTCTCACCTTAGATAACAGCAGAACAACTTTCGAAAGACGAGCACGCTTTCCCTCCCATCTTAAAAGAGCGAAAAACAAAAGCATTGTACCCTTTCATAGTATTTTTCTATACAAAAATCTCAGGGTCCGTCTCAAGATTTTCCCTTTTCCTCACCTTTCACGTCCAAGTCACCATTATTTCTGTTTCTTCTCTCTCTAGAGCATGCTCCAAGCTGCTGATTCTCTAACTTGCGAGCCAAACCTCTCAGCCCAGGGAACCATTACATCTTATGCGAATCTCCTCCTGAAAATTTCTCCCCTCAGATCTCTTCCAACCTATATTTCATTTCAGCGCCACAGCCATTCACGGGCATCCCGTTTTGCTAAGGAAATACAAATCTGAGCACATTTTCACCAACTTTGTGCCGCTGCATGTCTACCACCCCCGTCTTTCCACGCTTATCGAAAGCTAAGTTCAAGTCACTCAATTTGTTCTTCCTCTTCATGGACTCCACAGCTTTGGCTCTTTGAAGAATGGGATTTGTATTCTCTTCCGGAAAGTCACCTTTCTGCTGTTCTCGGGATTAGCTCTCCATCCTTGTTTGTGTCTTGGTTCACTTGTCATCTGCTTGGAGAACCGTTCCCGACCATCCTTTCTATAGCTCGTCTGTCCACCACCCATCGTCCATGCCTTGCTCTGTGTTCCCAACCTTTTACAGCGTGAGTTTGGGTTAATAAACACTGTATTTAGTTATATAATTATTTCTCACATGTCCCGATACAGAATACATGTGCTGAAGGCAGAGATTGTTTTTATCTCATTTGGACATATTTATCTAAGGTTATCACTTTGCTTAGCACATAGGAAACTTTCAACAAATACATTTTGAATATATGGTGGAAAAAAGACTACTGGGAATATTTTAGTGTACTAATTCCAGATTTCCTTTTGCATATATGTGTGTATGACACGTGTGTGTATACTCATAGTTTTTGAGATACATGTATGTATGAGATAATATATACATATATATATATATAAATGGCCTTGTAATTGGAAATTTTGTTTTGTTTTGTTTTTGTTGTTTTCTTACAGCACAATCAGCTTCCAGGCAGCCCTGTAGATTCAAGTCTTTCAAAGCATCCCAAGAAGAGCCGGGTGGTGGAATTTAGTGTTAGTGTCGGGCTTGCTCCGTAGGTAGCAAATGAAGAGACAGATATTCCGTTCGTCTACTCATCGTCCCCATTCTACTTGAGCAGCTTTACTTCCATTCTAAGTGACTTTCAGTGCAGCTTTTACTTAATGATCATACAAATTAATCTCTACGGGAAAAGAAAACCCTCTGTGCCACCTCCAGATGTCTCCAGACTCTGAATGCCAACTTTTAGAAACATGAACACCCAGCAGGATAAAGTTCTAATGCACAGACCTGTCCCAGAATGTCCCATCTGGGCTTTCATGAGGTAAGAGAAGTTTCACTGGATGGGAGCAATTAAACTCAGCATTAGGAAAACAAATGGCTGCTTGTCTAATCCTCAGCACATGTCAAACACAATATATTTTTACAGAAATCGAAGGAAAACCTTTATCTTTACAAGTGTTCTTTTCTAAAGTTCAAGAGGCTAAGGTTTATAGGGTAGCACTAAAAACTTCAGAACACCATATTGTTGCATTTATTTTTTATTTGTCCTGCCTGAGGGTGGAATCAGATTCTCCAAGGATCCCTGACAATTTTTATTGACTAATAGAAGCTGAAAACCAAGATTGGATGAACAGCACCCCTGGCTGTTGCCTCGCTGTCGATGATGGCGTGCGCTGACTTTTCACAAACCCTTCATTCCCACTTTCTCTCAAGCTCTTCTCACATGGTACTTTCTTTCCAGCAAAAACAAAAGGTATTTTCAGATCTGTTACTTTAACAAGTTATCCTACCAATAAAATGTACAATGTAGAGCACTTTCTGTTAAGTTACTAGGTTGTCAGTTGTAATTTTGTAGTTTTATCCAGCATGCATTAATTAATTTATTAAATTTGGCTTTCAGAAATTAAAAAGAAAAAAAAAAAAAAACGGGATTGGGCATTTGGTATGTTCCTTACTAATCAAGGGTCATTTCTTCTACAGTCTTTGAAAAAAAACAAAAAAACAAACAAACAAAAAAAAAAAAACAAAAAACAAAGCTTAGAGCTACGGATGTCTATCCTAACTCATGCATATGTGTCCATCTGTATTTCCTTATCTGCGTACCATAATGTTCTGTCTGATATCCCTCATTTGCTTATTTGCAGCTCCTGTGTCTGACGGTGAGGAATCAGAAATAAAAGATTTTTTGTTCACATCAACATTATGCTGTTTATAATAATTTTAGCATATCTAGTGTACATTCATAATTGCAAGATTAAAATGAATTTAGAGAAATAGGACATGCATCTATATTTACCAGTTATCCTAATTCATAACAAATTTACCCAAGATATTCATGGTTCTTAATTGAGTTAAAATCATTAATAATCACTTTTGTTTGCCAATATTCTTGATGCAGGCAAGAGAGAGTTTGTATCTGTATCTATATTTATACCTGTTTGATCTGTGTCATGTATATCTATATCTAGAGAGACCACATAGTGGGAAGTGGAATAATAGCCTTGCAAATGTACACTTTCTAACTATGGCAAGAAGGGCTTAGCCATATGAATAAAGTCAATGAAATATACATATTCATAGAAACAGAGATGTTGTATTAGTTACTTTTCTTGTTGCTGAGACAAAATGCCCAACACCCAAGATTAAAGGAGGAAGGGTTTCTTTGAGCTCACAGTCTGTAGAGGTTTCCATCTAAAATTTGCTGACTCCAAATCAGGGTGGCATGGCAGAGGGGCATGACAGAGGAGAAACAGTCCATAGCAGGGTCCGCTGGAGGAAGTGAGCAGCAAGAAAAAGCAGCCAAACTGTCTTTCCCTTTTATCCTATCCAGGATGCCAGTCTTTTGGGTGGCGCCATCCAGAACTCTGCGAATTCCAATCAGCTAATTTAGCACCACACACCCTTAATCCCTGTATCATATGCCGTAGATCAAGTCAGCTCCAAAAGCCCCATCTATGAGTACAGGAGGCTTTGGGAGGATATCTAGATAGAATACATAACACATGTATAATTTTTCTGTTTTATATTATATGATTATATGAATAAAATATAAATATGATACTAAACATTACACACAATTATATGAATAAAATATAACACATACAAATATATAAAGTATAATGACAACATGTTTTGTATTATATAACAGTATTTTGTATATTTTTATAATATTCATAGTTTTATTATGTATATTTTATGTGTATAATTCAGTCATATCATCATAAACATTGAGGTTTGAAGAACAACTGAATTTTTAAACTAATCCAACAAATATACTTAAAAACACTACTCTATTTTCTGTTAGAAAATTAGTACTCATTAATGAGATTGTACAGAAAAGCAGAAATGCTGTGGATCTTTCATTTGTTTCTGTATTTATTTGATTGTGTCACATCTGCTATTTTAGTTAAATCCATGAGATACTGATAGAATATGGCTTTCAGGTAGGAAACATTACAAGAATATAATGTGCCTTTTCACAGCATCAGCATATTGGAAGCAGTAAGGATTGAGAGAGCTGTAGATCAGCAATGTTACTCTGAGGTCTCCAGAAGTTCCAGGTTGGTCCTATGTCACCCTGGCAAATTTCTTAGTTGAGCTCACCCAAGGAGATTGTCAGATTTATGGTTCCATTTTTCAATTTATACTCCAATTCATTTCTATAGCTGGCTGACTAGAAATTAAGTTCTAGGAACCTTTTGATAGATTTACAATGAATTTTTCAGGGGCAATTAGCAAAGTTGTTTTATATTTTGTATAGTTAAGTAGACAGTAGTAACAGGCACATTTTCTCTCCTATTCTTATAGAATTCTCAAATTCTTAGAGATATCTCTGCTCCCAAATCCAAAAGTTAGCCTCAATTGCTTTGCATAAAATTAGTGCAATATAAGATGTACTATGGTCATTGGTCCCCAAATGGAACGTGACCCTGGCTTAGCCATTAGGAACCAAGCTCAATTTTTTTTTTAAGTATTCTGCTTTGCTAGCTTATAAATGCTGTTGATACACAATTTCTTAAAATTCTGAATGGGTAAAATTTAGAAAATTTATAATTCAAGACATGAAACAGAATATCTGTAACATTATTTTACCATCAGAAAACACTAGAGTTTATACTGACCAGTATTCTAGGTACCACAGGAAGCTAAGTACGATGAAATATTCTCTTTACAAATAGATGCATGTATTTTGCATGAGTGAAATACGTATTGTAAAACATGACATATGATAGACAAAACTAAACAGGAAGGAAATGTCTTAGTTACTTTTCTCATTGCTGGGACAAAATACCTGACATACAAAGTTAAAAGTGGAAAGGCTTGTTTTGGCTCACAGTTTGTAGAGGTTTCGGCCCATAGTCAGCTGGCTTCAAGGCAGGGAGGCACAGCTGAGGTGCACTGCAGAGCAGAAACGGTTCATGGCAAAGCAGAAGGCAGCAGAAGTGGCAGCACCAGCAACAGAAGCGGCGGAAAAGTAGCAAAGCAGATTCTTTCTGTCCCTTTATGTTCCATCTAGGCCACCTAACTTTGAGTGTTTCTGTCCCACCCAGAATGGGGCACCCTTAATATCAGCATCACACAACCTAATCCAGTCACCTTCAAAAGTCCCTGCCTGTGACCACACGAGGCTTTGGGGGGACATCTAGATACAAGCCATAATACTGAGTATAGGAAGTGAAGTAAATATCAGCTTGAAAATTATGACATGTAAATAGAATAGATTAGGTGTTGGCAGGATGACTGAGTACTGTGACTAGAAAAGAAAATAAGTTTCAAAAAAAAAGTCTTTTTAGAGACATCAGAGAAGGAAAAATTTTACTTTTTCAGTAAACTAATGATCATCAGCTATTTTGCTGGGCAACATATTTGCAGAGGCGATACAAACTGTACTTCATTTGACCCAAGCAGAGAAACTCTGCAAGAGAATAAAGAAGAGCAAGCTTCAGGCTTTCTACTGGGGCAGATTTTCCAGAGTACAAACACAGTGTTCTGGTTATGTATTTCTCTGTAACAAATCACACTACAATTTCAGCTTAATCTTAGGCTCCCAATCAGCAGAAATCATTTCATTTTCTCTTAGTATTTCTGAGGACAAGAATCCTGAGAAGTTTCAACTGGAGATTCTGACCCAGAGTCCTTCATGTGGTTGTTCTCAGATACAGCTACAACTGGAACAATGGAGAAGTGGCTCATTCTCTCTCTCTCTCTCTCTCTCTCTCTCTCTCTCTCTCTCTCTCTCTCTCTCTCTCTCTCTCCCCCTCTCTCTGTCTCCCTCCTCCTCCTGCTTCTCTGGTCCCAGTGCTTCTCCACAAGCTTCTTTGCATGGAATAGTGTGGACTCTCTCACCAGGACCTCAGAGCAACTGGGCTGCTAACGTGCCAGCTGAAGTACACAGAAGTGAAAATGGGTCAGCAAGAAACGAAGAAGCAAAATTGGTTTATTTGTGTAACCTTGGGGTCACATTGGTTTTTGAACTTCTATTATCCTTCATTGATTTAGAGAAAAATATATTTGTTTTTAAAAGAAAAGTTACAGATCCTTCTTTTGTGTCTTTCCCTGGAAAGAATAACAAAGGTTGAAATGAAAGGTCCAGAGAATCATCCAAATAAGTACTAGATTCAACTTTTTTTTTTTTTTTTTTTAATGCTGGGTATTAAATCCAGGGTCTCACACATGCTACACAAGTGCTCCACCACTGAGTTATATTCCCAGCACCAGTCATTACAATTGACAAGGAAGTCGTGTAGTTTACCATTTGAATGAAGGGCTATGCTGAAGAATTGCCAAATGGCTAATCTGTTTGAAACAGGACCTACAAGATTGCTATCATTTTCATCCTAGGAGAACTATGTACAGTCTTGGAACTTCATTTTTCTGTCTCTTATCTGGCACTAATTTGTTTGTCTCTCCAAAATATAATGCCCGAACCTTAGGGGTAGTCATTGTGGTCATTAGAGACTTGCATATTTTGAGGAGACACTGACGTTACAGCATGAATTCTTCAGATAGCTTTGAGGAGTCTCTCCAGCAGGGAGCCATCCTTGATTCCTAAAGAAGGACTCCTACAAAAATGTGCGTGTGTGTGTGCATGTGTGTGTGTGTGCGTGCGTGCGTGTGTGTGTGTTTGAATTTTAATGTTTTCTTCCCCTGTCTTCAAAATGAAATTCTTAAAAATAATTATTATTTGGAGCTTGCATTTCCTACAAATTCAACATTACTAAAAAGCCAGTAACAGAAGGCAAAGCATATGCGTGCTGGTATAACGTGGCCAATAAATAGCTTGTGACTTGGCAAAGAAAAGGATTTCTGCACCCTGGAGAGAAAGAGGTGGCCAAGAACACCTCCAAACACCCCTTACCCCAAACTGGCCTCTGGAAACAATTAAACAAATAATAATAAAGCACTGGCATTGATCACAAAAGTTAGAAGAATTTCAAAAAGTCAGTAACCTCCTAAATCATAGTCAATGCATTATTTTTATAAATTTACCGGTGTGTACTTCTCTAATGTTCACCTTGTTCACAACTATTGGGGGTGGATGGTGACTGCGTAAGGAATATTTTAAGGAGTTGTGTACTCTTTTTTTTTTTTTTTTTTTTTTTTT
>PVJO010015502.1:0-44888 GCA_004026905.1 Hystrix cristata
AAATTATTTTCAGGAAGTAACTTGGCTTTTAAACTTGTATATAAGTTTTTCTTATATGGTCCATTTCTCTCTTTTCATTCTTCAGTCTCTCCCTTCCTCCCTCTATCCTCAGAGAGCCTCATGCCACAGAGGTTTTCAGGTGAATCAATAACTGGTTTCCGGCTGGGCGTGGTAGTGCACGCCTGTAATCCTAGCACTCAGGAGGCTAAGGTAGGACGATCACCTTGAGTTCAAGGCCAGCCTGGGAAAGATACTGTAATAAATTCAAGGCCAGCCTAAACTACATTGCAAGACCCTGTCTTAAAAAAAAAAAAAACAAAAAAAAACAAACAAAAACCCATCAACACCCCCACCCCCATTTCCAGGTTATCTGTGTTTAGTTAGGATAAGGGGCTCATTGCAGTCCCCAGAATCTATTCATGTGAAGAAAGTACTAGCTCATGTTCCTGGAGTCTGGACAGAGGCAGCTTTACTCCAGCCATGGTCCTGGCCTCCACATGCCTACACGGTCTTCATTACTGTTACTTCACAGTAAAATTTGAAATTGGGAAGTGTTGAGTCTTACAACTTTGTTCTTCCTTTTGAAGATCATTTTGGTTACTCTGGGTTTCTGGCATTTCCATGTGAATTTTAGGATCAGCTTATCAATTTTACAAAAAAGCCAGCCAAGATTCTTACAGGAATTGCATTGAATTTTTACACCACTTTGGGGACTTTTGCCATCTTAGTGTTGTCTTCCAGTTCTTTGAGATGACACATTTTTCCATTTCTTTAGGTCTTATTGAATTTCCGGGGCTCTTGGAATGTTTCCCCCATGGATAGTAGGGGACTACTGTGTATTATGACTTTTCTTTTCATGACTCTGAACTTCTTCGTTTGTTGCAGTCGAAAGTGGATGGTGTTCTCTTGAGGACATTGTACCTTAGTTCCTTTGGTGACATAGTCTTTCCGCGTCAGGGTTGTAAAAGGTCAGCATTAGGTGTTGAGAGAGAGCGGCTTACGGGAACACATCGGCAGGCAGAGTAAGCCTGTTTGTTGCCTGTATTCACGGTGTGATGATTGGTATGTGTGGTTGGTTCAGATTTCTCACAGAGACCACAGTTTAGTCAGGGAAAAACTCAGGTAGCCCTGCAGCGACAAGCTGTTACTTTCGGCACATTTCCGTTGTCCTGTTAAAGGTCTCTCTGAGGCGGCCGAACTGCCTCCGCTCCAGTGTGCCTTGCAGATGTGCTATAAATACCCTTTTCGGGGGTATGCAGTGCGACGTTAACATTTGCTAAGATGGATTTCTATAGGCTCTAATTTTAGCATGAAAGATGTGAAACTCTATTTGGCAAACTATTATCCAAATAAAGTTATATCGAAAAATGAATTTCTTAGGTTCATTTTATGGACTAATTTTATTCAGCTTGATTACATTTCCTGTGGATAGAGCATGTTTCACACTTGGTGACTGACTCTCATTTAAAGAGAATGAATGGCCAAATTAAGTGAATGTCCTTTGGAGCAGTTTTCAAGTGCATGCTTTTCTGATTGGTTTTATTTGCCTTATTCAATGGCAAGAATAATTCTTTGTAGCCAATTTTGTTTTAAGAGGGTGATGTTGAATGTTTTTCATAATTTAAAATATGAATAATTATGCTCCCTTGTTTGTATTTGACGGGGACTTAGGACTAAAATCTTGGCTTTTTTCTCTCTCTGGCCCTGCACAAGGCTGCCCAGTGTTTTGGACAGGGGTACTATGCTGAATTTTATGTAAATCAAATTTTCTTTTTTAATTTTCAGAAATTACTCTTGTGTCTTTGTGGAACTATGAAAAAAATAGAGCTTAAGCCAACAAAGAGATTACATTTTCCTTTGCTCTTACTATAAAGCAATGCAAGAGCGAAAAACACCCTCAAATTATAGTTTACCCACAGCTGTCCTGGTAGTGATATACTTTATAAAAATTAGTTCTTTGAAATTCAGCTAAGTAGGAACATATATTTGTTTACTAATGGTAATTGACTTTGCTCCACAGTCTTTGGAATGTTCATTAGGTTACAATATGTGGTTTAAATATTTTTCAGTTATCCAGAACTTCTGCTCATTTCTTCGGTGCAAATTAATGTTTTGTGAAATCAGCAGATGTGCTAACAGTATCTTAAATGATATTAAAAGATATTGTACTGAGAATGGTACAGTACACCTGTTCTCCACAGAACAAGAGGAAATAGGTTTAGACTGTGTTTTGGTGAACATAAACAATTCTCTAATGCTGGAGGCACTGACACAAATCTTTATGGCTGAAATTGATTAAAGTAATGACCTTTTAGTGTATACTTTATTGCTGGCCTTGTATGAAATACCTTTCGCACATTATTTCATATATTCTATGAAGTCCTATTAGAAGTTACTTTTCCCATTTTATAGATGAAGAAACTGAGGTTTCAAAAGGGTAAATGGCTTAGTAAGACTAGACAGTACTGAAGTGAGGGGCCCAGAGTTTGAGCCTAGAGCCTGCACTCCTACCTGCAGCGTAGGAGGATGAGGATGAGTCAGGGTGACCAGTCAGCCCCAGGACGGAAGGGGATAATGGAGAGTTGCAGTACAAGCAGAGATGAGCTACCATCATGATGTGGCTTAGAGTAAACTCTGTCAGAAAGGATGCAGCCCAGATTTTCAGCCTTTCTCCTGGGTTATAAATTCCCAAGAACAATGATGTTCTTATGTGAATTATTTATAATACAATCGCCAAAGTGCACAAAGGTTTCTATATTGTGTGGAAAACTCAGAAATCAACAAGAAAAACTTTAAGACCCAGCTAGATAAATGGGGAAAACAGCCAGACAGTACTGCTGCAACTAAGGAGTACAGGAAAGTTAGTCTTATAAATAATCGAATGTATATGAATATAAACTGTAATGTGGGATGAGTTTTGCTTAGTAAATTAGCAGAAATTTATAAAATGTTAATATCCAACACTGGAACTCTCATTCATTGCTGATGGCATTTTAAAGGAGTATGTTAGAAGAAAAAAATAGTTCATTTAGTAAGTAAATATCTCTCTTTCACTAATTCAGTAAATATGAAATGCTCATACTTATTTTTCTTTGATATTGAGAAGCATATTTATTAAACTAATTTGCATCAAACAAGAAAAACTTCACATTAAATACTTCTTTTTAAAAATTAACCACAGAAGAAAATAATTAACAGCTGTTAAGCAAAAATGTTGATTTAGAATTTTCCTTAAAATTATTAACCATGAGAGACATATTTTAATTACCAATTCACTGCAAGGTTAAATTGCATAATAATCTGTCAGTAACTCGCTATTCATATATATAACCTTTTGGTCTGTAGGAACATCTGTGTTATATTTGACTATTCTATAGTTTTACCGCTGGTTTATTAAACTTGGGAAATAATTTAAGTTTATTATTCGCTGTTACAGATTCCTTGAAATTTTGCAAAGTATTTATTTCAAAAAACTACTGGAAATGTATTAAAGTGTGATTTTGTAGTTTAAAAGTGTAGTTCAGTGTACATTTGCTTACTCTCTGTGGCTGTTACAGGCTGTAACTCCAGTAATAAATTATTTTACAGGTATTCACAGTTTTATATGGAAGATAGCTTTTGCCATTATAACATGTTCAACCACCATTTCTTTGATGGACAGGTAAGGATCATCATTATTACCTTTTTCTTCTCTTATTGTAAAATAAATTCAAGAGTGGCTCCTTTGTTCTTTTTCTATGATTTTTAAATTACAGCTTTTGTAATTCAGTTATTTTTCTTTTTATTATTAGTGCCTATTAATTTTACCAGATACTGAGTTTCAATGTATATAAGACTATTTTGATCCTATCTGTCCTCCATTAGTCTCCTTTACACTTCTCTTTCCCCTATTTTCTTCCTCTTGCCTACTAATAATTTCCCTTCTACTTTCATGTCATCTTTTTTAGATTCCACATAATAGAGAGAACATATAATATTTCTCTTTGCGAATCTGGCTTATTTCACTCAACATGGTGATCTCCAGATCCATCCATTCTCCTGCAAAAGACACAATTCTGTTCTTCTTTGTAGCGGAATAATACTCTTCTGTGTAAATAGTATATACCACATTTTCTTTATTCATTCTTCTGTTGATGGCACCTAGTTTTTTTGCATATCTCTGCTATTGTGAATTGTGCCATTATAAACACAAGTGTTGTGGGTATCGCTAGAGTATGCTGACTTTAATTCCTTTGGGTATATACCAAAGAGTGATATAGCTGGATCAAATGAAAACTCTTGTGTGTGGTTTTTGGAGGAACCTCTCTATGGGTTTTCGTAGTGGCTATCTTAATTTACATTCTCATCACCAGTGCAGAAGCCTCCCTCCCCTGCATCCTCACCAGCACTTACTGCTCTTTGCATTCCTTATGGTAGCTGTTTTGACTGGGGTGAGAGACTCTCAGTGTAGTTTGATTTGCAGCTCTCTAATGGCTAATGATGTTGAACATTTTTTCTTCGACAGCACTTATTGGCCATTTGTACTTCATTTAAGAAGTGTCTGTTCAATTCATTTGCGCTTTTATTTATTGATTGGGCTCTTTGATATTTCGGTGGTAAATTTTTTAGTCCTCTGTTGAAAGACTGGCTAGCAAAGATTTTCTCTTGTTTTGCAGGCTGTCTTTTCACTCTATTGTTTGTTTCCCTTGATGTGTGGAAGCTTAAATTATGATGTAGTCCCATTGGTTGAGTCTGCTATTAGCTCCTGTGCTGTTGGAGTCCTGTTCAGAAAATCTTTGCCTGTGCCTGTGGCTTCTGGTGTTTCCCCCTTTTTTTTTTTTTTGTTAGCAGTTGAAAAGTTTCAGGTCTTAAACCTGGGTGTTTGATACATTTTGAATAGATTTTTGTATCGGGCAAGAGATAAGGGTCTCCTTGCAGTCTTCTACAAGGTGGCATCCGGTTTGCCCGGGACCATTTGTTAAAGAGGCTGTCTTTTCGCTGACCTGTAATTTTGGCTCCTTCATCCAGAATCAGATGGTTGTAGTTCGTGTGTATTTGTTTCTGCGTTCTCCTTTCTGTTCCGTAGTCTACCAGTCTATTTTTGTGCCGGTACCATGCCGTTTTTCTTCATGGCTGTGTAGTATAGTTTGAAATCAGGTATTGTGATGCTTCCAGCCTTGCTTTTTTTGCTTAGGATTGCTTTGGCTGTGCTGGGTCTTTTGAGTTTCCGTGTAAATTTCGGGATTGTTTTTTCTAGTTTTGTGAAGAATGTCATTGGTGGTTTTTTTTTTTGTTTTTTTTTTTTTTTTGGTGCCAGGGCTCGAACTCAGGGCCTTGTGCTTACAAGGCAAGCACTCTGACCACTGAGCTAAATCCCCAGCCCCTGTCATTGGTGTTTTGATAGGCGTTGCATTGAATCTTTAGATTGCTTTTGGTAACACAGGTATTTTAGCAGTATTAATTCTGGCAATACATGAAAACCAGATGTCTTTTCACTTCTGGGGTCTTTTCAACTTCTTTCTTCAGTGTTCTGAAATTTTCATTGGAGAGGTGTTTTACTTCCTTGGTTAGATTGAGCCCCACATTTTATTTTTTTTAAGCTATTGTGAATAGAAAATTTTTTTTCCTGATTTCTTTCTCAGCTTGTCCATTATTGATTTATAGAAAAACTATTGATTTTTCAATGTTGATTTTGTATCTGCTACTTTGCTGAATTTATCAGTTCTAAAAGGTCTTTTGGTGGAGTTGTTAGGTTCTTCTAAGTACAGGAGCATATCATCTGCAAACAAGACTAATTTGACTTATTCCTTGCCTATTTATATCCCTTCTGTTCCTTTCCTTAACTAAGTGCTCTGGATAAAATCAAGTCCTCTTACTAGTTAGAGTAGGAGTAGTGTGTGTGGACATTCTTGCCTCATTCCTGACACCTTTCTACCGCTTATTGGTACTTACTTTTGTTCACTCACTGAGTGTTTATTGAGCAACTAGAAGTGATACTGTTCATCCCTTTCATTGCTGTTTGGATAAAGACCCATATTCCCAGGAAGGGCCGTGGACTCTGCGTGGCCCCATCCTTGTACTTCACCTGTGTCCCCTCTCTCTGGTCCCCACTTTGCTCAGAGCACATAGCCTGTAGTCCATGGCAATTTCTGTGACCCCTGCCAAGCTCGCCTTTGTAGATTTACCACAGTAATGCAATTTCACGTGTTGGGGAGGAGGTGTGTGGGAGATCTTTACCTTCCTCTGTACCTTTTGCTGTGAGCCTAAAACAAGACAGTGGCTTGAAAATGCTTCTTTCAATGTGATTTTAATAGTGTCACAGAATAAATAATTTAGCAGAGCTAATACTCTTATTCCCGTGATAGCAGACCTTTTAGGGATGAGTGCCCAAACTGCAACCCAAAACCCACTTATTTGTTGCAAAGCGCCAACACTACAATTAAATCTGAATACTGAGGTTTTAGTTTAGAAAAAACAACTCACACATTAGCATCTTTTGTCTTAAAAAAAAAAACAAACAACACACATTCCATAGGTTTGTCACCATTGTTTTTACTCTTGGTTAGAGCTCTTTGTTAGTTCTATTACAAAATAAAATCTATAACTAAGCAGGTAATCACACCTGACAAGATGATGGCCAAAAGTGTTTGGAAATTATCAAGAAGACAGCTTGATCCATACGCTTGGGTATATGGATACAAACAATCAATTTTTTAAAATATGTGAACCATACTTAACTATATATCATGCTTGAGATATTAGCTGATGATAGAGTGAAACTCAAGCAAGCCTAAAAAAAGTGAGCATTCAGGGAATGAAAACGAATGCTAAATTATTAGTTGGAATTGAAAAATAAGTCTTCTGATTTAGTAAATATATCACTCGTTCCATTTGAATCAGTTTAGCATTGGGATACGTATTTCTTAGCCACGGTAGCTATTAAAACCAAGAATTGAAACAATCAGCAGTTAGACCTAGATGCGTTTCTCTGTTTACCAAAGAGTTTGTATGGTCGGTAATCACTGGGATTTGGGAAGTGACTTGAGTGCGGAGGAGAGCAGAGAACCGAAAATCATTTGAGAATGGACGATGAGGGACCTCTCAGCTAGGCCAGTGGCAGCGGCACAGGAGAGGGAGGAAGCAGAATCTGTAGGTGTCGCCCTAGTGGACCAGGTGGAAGCAGAGTGGACCTGTGAAAAGTGTGCCGGGAGGGAAGCCCATGCTGACTTGGCCGTGTGGCCAGAGCTTCCGTTTTATTCTTCAGGACAGAGGGCGAGGAGTTTGGAGTGAAGTCTGGGAATGGCGAATTTGTGGGACTGGCGGGATATTGAGGTGGGGATGTCCTGACCTCTATGGGGACATGAGGCCAGCTCTGGGACACAGTCACAAGAGAGTAATGGGGTTTGATGCTGCAGTGAGGAGCAGGGTAGGAGTTTTTGGTGGTGGTGGTGGTCTTTTTTAAAATATCATACCATGATTTTGCTTTTCATTTTGAACAATAAAGATAAAATAAGGATAAAATTACACTCAAATTTGTTTTGGCTAGCAACTTCATGTATTTTTAAAAATGTAATGTGATTAGCCATTTCTAGGAATTCTGTATAACTTACTATTGAAAGTTTATAGAATTGCTTTTTAACTAAAATAATGATTGAAATAAGCTGCCAAGGGGCTGGGGATTTAGCTCAGTGGTTAAAGTGCTTGCCTTGCAAGCACAAGGACCCGAGTTCGATCCCCAGCACTCAAAAAAAAAAAGAAATAAGCTGCCAAGATTGAGCCCCACTTCATCTTTGCCCAGAGAAAATAGTGGTCTAGCCAGACCTGCTGTCAGCTGTATTTTATTTATTTATTTATTTATTCATTTATTATTTTTGGTTTTGTTTTTTGTTTTTTGAGACAGGGTCTCACTATGCAGTTTGGGCTGGTCTTGAGCTCACTATGTAGCTCAGGGTGGCCTCGAACTCATGGCGATCCTCCCACCTCAGCCTCCCAAGTGCTGGGATTACAGGGATGCGCCACCATGCTCGGCCGTCAGCTGTATTTTAGCAGCAGCCTCGAGTAGCCCTGCAGTGTAAAGACTAATCTGTAGAAGATGCTGTAATGATTTTATATCCATGTGCCCTTTTTTTTTGGCCTCCTCCTGGAGTTCAGTTTTACAGGGGAGATTTACCATCTTCTGATCAGTCTCTGGGCATCTGCTGTCTGCCTGGTGTCTGTGTAACTGTGCAGGGTGCTTTGGGGAGCATGAGGCTTTGCCCTGTGCTTCGCCAGGCTTCGGGCCATTGGGTTAGAAAGCAGTTCCCTACACAGGGTTTTCTCATAGCCATGCAAACAGTCTAGGTAATAACCAGTGTCATGTCTGGGGAGGGCTGTATACCAGGCCACCTGTGCCACATGTAGCATCTAGGGTTGGACAGCAAGCCACTGCTTGGCCACGTTGTGCCGTGCTCTGCTGGAACACACAGCTCTCAGTGATCCTAAACCCAGTGTTGGTAAAAGAACCAAAGAAGCAGTTTAAAATAAAAGAAGACAATTTGTTTGAAGGTGGAGAAAGGAAGAAGAGTGAGAACAGACAGGGCAGACAACGACTCTGGGCAAGTAGGGAGTATTTGAAAGTGAGTAACTCCTGGATTTCTTGTCCACAGCTCATTTTATTGAGATCCTTGTCCCACGTAGGCTCCTGAATCTCGTTGGCTTCCTGGCTTGTCTTTCATCCTAACCTTGAATTTCCTCTGGTCATATGCAATCATCATATAACTTTTCCTGTTGTTTGATGGAGGCTAGGATTCTGGGTGGGGGGTTTAGGGACAAGTAGTTTAGCCTTAAGTATTATGTAAAGGGGCTTAAATTGATCATGCTTCTGGGACCTCCCTGATCTTAGTTTCTTTGCCTTTGTCCTTCTGATTGCTTGAGACAGACGCCTCCTCCTCTCTTTTTCCTACCTGTAGGGCCCCTGTCCCTACACAAGTGTTATGCCTAGTGGCAGGCTGTGTGAGGAGGATGCCAGGCACTCTCACTGATAACCGAGGTACAAATGCAAGGCCCACATTGCTGCCCTCGTAGGTTGCATGAGAAAGCTTCTGTTTCCTGTGGGTGGTCAGCTCCAGGAGGCTTGGTGGCTCATGATGGCCATCACATCTTTGCTTCTTAAAGTCTTGTACCTTTTGTGTAGTGTGTTGATTTACTTTTGTAAATAATACTTGAAAACTACTTCTGAGTCAGTAGACTGGAGTAGGATGGTAGTATGTCTCCTGTTTCCTTCACCCAAAGCAGAAATTGTTAAATGACATAGTTAATGTTAACTTTGCAATGTTAACTAACAACACTTATTTCAGCCTGTTGGGAAAAATGTGTTACTAGCATAATTTCATGGACTATATAAGCTTCATTGTCACTTGTGAATTTTCATTTATTTACTTAACTCTCATGTTCAAATGTTTCTGTCATTTACCTGATACCCCAAACATGTACATGTTTAACTGGCAATTTATGGCTGTTATTAAACAGAACTCTTGGTGGTGAACAAGCCAAGTAGGAAAAATTGTGTCTTATTCTTCTTTGTGTTTCCAGAGCTTAGTGCTGTCCCTGCTCCTGTTTGTTGAATTGAATTGAAGGTTTTAGATAGTTTTTATGGGTAATGAGTTTCTTTCTTTTAGGTTACTAAATTTAGTTTTTTAATTTAACCATCTGAAATATGTAGTTGTCTGATAGTGATGATGTTTGAGTTTGCAATTTAAAAACCTGCTTATCAAGGAACCCAAAGATAAAATCTGATGGGGGGGTCAGGAAGCTCGAGGTGTCACTGAGGGACTCTGGCGACAGGGTGATGTGGAGGAGTTCCCAGTGCTGAGCGTCTAATGCATTTTCCAAACAGGGTGAGATGCCTCTCCGGTGCTAATTCAGAAATGAATTTTTATTTGTTCCAGCCTGCCCTTGAAGTATGCAGAGCATTTTTACAGGAAGATAAAGGTGAAGGAGTCATTATGGTGACAGACCCCCCTTTTGGTGGCTTGGTTGAACCTCTGGCTATTACATTCAAGAAGTTAATTGCTATGTGGAAAGAAGGTCAAAGCCAAGGTGTGTAACCTTTTATTTAATGACAAAACAAACATGTACCTATGTATCTTCCTGTTGCTTTAGCCAAGGTCAGTGAATCAGGACACCGATAGAATATACATGTTTTAGGGTTTGTATTTAAAAAAAGAACAAGCTTATTTGATGGTGGGGCAAACTTAATTATCATGCTACCCTTTGTATTATCCTGATCGTACGTTTTTAAAAAGCCTTCATGTTTTAGATGATGGGATATTATAAAGAACAGCAGCAATCTATTATCATTTGTTCTATGAATGTTTGCCGTGTGGCTGCATGTGCTGGGTACTGTGTAGGTACTAGGAATAGATAGTGAACCAAGCACATGCATATCTCTGCCCTATGGGCCCTATATCTCCTGTTCCTGAAGTCTTGCCCAGAACTCCGAGGGTGCCCGACTTCAAGCCCAGAGCTCTGCACTCTGCCAAGATTTGTGTGGAGGTTCGCACATCCAGTAGGCCAGTAGTGGTTAGAAGTGACATACAGATTGCCAGCCCTCAAGTGGGTGCATGGCTGGGGATCATTATTCAGTTGAAGGTGGCTTTAGGACCTTAAAGTGTTTTATGTAATTATCTAATTAGTTGGTATGCTAATTTTTTGGATACAGCTCCTAGCTTGTGAGTTGATAAATAATAAGAGAGAGTGTCAGGAATAGTGTGATCAAGCTTCTCCATTAATTTTGCTGTGTAAGTAGTATGCCTTGGGAACAGAATGCAAATGAAATCTAAATTAAAACATGACTCATCTCATTAAGTCTTTCATTTGTTTAGTATTCTTAAGAGCACTAATCAGAGTGGATAAATACAGTGTTTTGTTTTGAGCACCAAGGAACATTTCCATTGACCTTTGGAAAGGTCAAGATGAAATGGTGCTATAGTAAACATTCTTTTTTATATGAGAGATAAATGTATTAGATGACTGAAATTTCTACCAATATTAGAAGTTTTTCAATTAAAGCTGTCTTTTGTTTGTTCTTTCATACCAATTTCTTCTTTTCTTTTTTTTCTTGTGATCCATTAGATGACACTCACCAAGAAATGCCCATTTTCTGGATTTTCCCCTATTTTTTTGAGTCCAGAATTTGTCAGTTTTTTCCAAGCTTCTGTATGCTGGATTACCAGGTATAGTAAATATTCTGTTTTCTGGTGTGTTTAATGAATGGCTCTTCTGCTTAGGTAAATATTTGAGTATGACTGTCCATTGAGTTTAGCAAATTAAAATACTTTGAGCTGTATTAAACACTGAAATTATGCCACACATAGCTTGGTTTTGTCTGCAGTAAATATGTATAATCCTTTAGGGGGCTTCTTAAAAAGGTAGATTTTTGAGCATCGGTAGAAATGTACTAAATCAAAATCAGAGGATAAAGCCTGAAGAAAAACTATTTTTCCAAGCTGCGCAGGTGGTTCTGAAGCGCAGCGAGGATTTAGAGCAGCCTTCAGCAGGAAGTCTGCTCACCAGGACCCTCACCTGAGTGTCGCTCTTCCCTGTTCGGAGCTTATGGGGAAGCACGTTGCCATTGTTGGTTGGTAGAATGCCATATGTCCTTCACTGTGCCACCGATGCCGGGAACTCCACAGTCGCAGGGTGACAGCAGAGGCTCAGATGGCATTGCAAGTGTGAGCACTGATCTGTGGGAGTCCCTGGAGTGAGTTGTCCCCCACCCCGGTGGTGCAGCCTGTGGGAGTTTCCACTCTTTCGGTAAGAATAGAGGCCGGCGTCTGCGTTCACACCACCTGTCCCTCAGGTCACCCATTTTCCTGGGCTCTAGTCTACTTGTCACTATCTCTCTGTGTAGTGACTGAGTGGGCACCTCCTTCTTCCTTGGGTATGGCATTTTTCTGTTTGAATTTTCTGAATAATCAACTAGCCCCAGACTCATCTTTCAGCCCTAGGACTGTAAATGTCTTTGCTAGTTATTCCAAACTAGCACTTTGGTTGTAATCTGCTTTTTTTTTTTTTTTTTTTTTTAAATTCTGGGGATTGAACCCAGGGCCTTTACATTGAGCTACATTTTAAAAAAAATTTTAGGGGCTGGGGATTTAGCTCAGTGATTAGAGTGCTTGCCTGGCAAGCACAAGGGCCTGAGTTCGATCCCCAGCACTGGAAAAACAAAAACAAAAACAAAAAAAACAAAACAAATTAAAAAATTTTAATTTTGAGACAAGTTTTCGCTAAATTGCCCAGTCTGAGTTTGAATTTGGAATCTCCCACCCCACTTGGTCCTAATCTTTCTAATCTTAAAAAGGCCTATGCCATCATGAAAATTATTTCAAAGTTCTAAAAGAGACAGTGTTGCCAAAAATGAGGGGAGACATTACTTGCGATTCTATCCAAACAGCGAGAACTGTGTTATAATCTCTAAGTACAGTATTCACAGTTTTAAAAGCACTTTTTGCATATTTGTAATCATGTAAGACAATTTTGGATTCTTTCTTCCCTATGACTTTTATAAGTGTACATTTTATTGATTGATTGAGACATGGTCTTGCTCTATAATCCATGTTGGCCTGGAATTCCCCAGTGTAGCCCAGGGTGGCCTCAAACTCAGGATCCTCCTGCCTCAGTTTCCTGAGTGCTGAGATTACAGGCATGTGCTACCACGCCCTGATCATGGGCATATGTTTTTAAAGGTAGTCATATAACCTTTATGCTTTTAATAACTTTTAGATTATTTCACTAACAGACCTTCTTTGTGGACCATAGTTTACTTCTACCTTTAAGGTAGACCTGCCATAACCATCTTTTTTGCATATAATTTCTCATAGTTTACATAACTTGCTTAAAATAGATTTCCAAAACTAAGATTACCTTCTCAAATTTAAGGGACATTTTTATGGCTTTTGAGCCATTTTAACAGGCTTTGTTTTAGGGAAGCACTCCACCACTGAGCTAAATCTCAACCCAAAAGGCTCCATTTTAAAGGTGTGCAGCTTCTAACTTTGGCTTCTTCAGCTCTGCTTCAGGCAAAGTCTACATCATGGAGCCTCTCAGAGCTGTTCATGCTCCTTTTTAGGGCATCTGGTTTTCTTGTCCGAGGGGTGTTTCTAGAGTCGATGTCTGTGACGCAGCGATAGCTGACCTCTCTGAAGATAGTACCTGAGTGAAAGTTTCCAGCTTCCAGCAGCACCTGCCGCCTTTGGCACTGACTAGTGTGGTGGGTGGCACACAGTAGGTGCCCCATGCATGTTAAGTGCATAATTAAATGAGAAAGAGCACAAACCCCAGAGTAGAAAGGATCTGGGTTTTAATCCTGTTCAGTTTCTTACTTAACCTCTAGAAGGCTCTTTTACCTATTAAACGAGTATAAATATAATAATAGTAATAATAATAATAATAATAATAATAATAATAATAATAATAATAATAATATCTGTCTTACAAGATAACACATGAAAAGATGGAACCAGTGCTTACTCTGTGCAAGTACAGAGCAAGGGTATTGTCATTCAAAGAGTCCCAGAGTGGGGACAGAACTTGCTCAGGCCCCTTTTTGGTATAATGTCTGAGACACTGAGATGGGGTAACACGGGGTCCCTCAGTAGACTGCTCCGTCCACATCCAGGGAAGCATCTTTACTGTGCGTGAGAATGTGAAAGGGTGAGGGGCAGAGAAGGCAGACCCTTAGTGCAGTCCACAGAAGAGGCTAATGCAGGCAGCTGCCTGCCGTCGCTTGTTGGGCTGCCCGCATAGCCAGCAAAGAGCGTTTGGAGATCCTGGAGGAGCAGTTTTGAGGGATGGCTGCAAGGTCCAGCCTATTGGAAGTGATTACACAATTCAGTGTATTGGTGAAAAAATGTTCTGGTTAGACTGTGTGTACCTGATGATGAAAGCCAGCTGGTGAAAAGAGAAATGAGAATAAAATGAGCAAAACAAAGCTGTCCTAAGTTTTTCACGATTCCTACTAAAGGTGAGAACAGTTCTGCCCCTTAACGACTCACCGATTAACCGTATCTCCTGAATACTTATAAACCATATTTGCTGTCACTCCCTGGGTGACTTTTGTCTTGCTGTTTTATTCTTTTTTCTGTGGACCTGTTGTTGTTATTATTCCTTTCTGAGACTTGCTTTCTTCCTTTTCCTTCTTTTGTTACTTTAACTTCATTTTCTACATTTTTCTTTGATGTTAGCTTTCATCAAATGAAAAATTCGGAAGTCTCTTTTCCTTCAAAGATCTTTTCTCATAGTCCTTGATTAGAGTTTTTTTCTGACATCAAGCCCCTCAGCCACAATGCAGTAAAAAAAAAAACCCAAAGTGTGAAATCTCTTTTTCGAAAATACTTTTCAGATAAAAAGTAGGCGGAAATGCCGCAGATCTTCATAAAATATAGATTATGTAGACTTGTCAGTGATAAAACACTTGGTAAGTACAGAATAAGGTAGTTATCAGAGGCCTAGAAAACCACGAGTTTTATTAAGGACTGATGAGAGAGGAAAGATGTGATCACGAGAAGAAATTCTGATTTAGAGTCAGAAGTTGTTTGAGTCTTGTCACTGCCTTTTAGCAACTGTTTAATCTTGGGGAAGTCACTCCATCTTTCCAGTCTCTGTTTCTTTGCCTAAAAAATAAAATGCTTGAACCAGAAAAGGGCTGGTGGCAGACAGTTTCCCTCTTCATGCTAAGCCAGAGAAGTTGGCAGTGACTTTGGAGAACTGGCCAAGAATCCAGGGGCAAAGGGCAGAGCAGTGTGACTCACGGTGTCCGCTGCAGGGGCGGGGGCCAAAAGCAGTGGCCTCTGTGTCCTGCAGTTAGCACACTTAAATGCTGCGGTCCCACCTCTCCTCCCGTAAAGATGCCGTCCTCTTTGGCTTCTGCTTAGCCTGGGCCACTTTTAACATGTTAAAAGTAGAGGTCTTTGCTTTTGTCTGAGCTACCCTTTTAAAAAATCAGCCTGTATAGGAAACTTTTTCAAGATTAATTCCATGGTCAGAAAAGAAAATATTTGGACAGGAATTATGGGAAATTATTGTATATTAAAAGTGGCAGCCAAAATTCTTGAAAGTCAATCTATAACAAATACACAGAGCGTTTTGAGTGAACAGAGAGGTAAGAGCTATATGGGAATATTGAATAAGGGTTACCTAGGGTGTGGGGAACAAGCTAGTTGGTGGCACTCTTGGATCTTTTGTGGATACTGAAATGCAATGAAACACAGTCTGTAGAGAGCTGTGGGGCGCTGCTGCTTGGTCTGGTTTAATCTTTGTGCCCTGACACGATGCCTGGAACACAGTAGGTACAAAATAGATATTTGCTGACTCAGATGTCTTGGTTCTCCCCCTAACTAGTTTCAGTCTCATGTTACAGAAGACGTTTGTGTATAGATCAAATTAAAAGTTAGGAATTGCAGAGATCTTGTGCTTTCCCTCATTTCTATACAGTACTTCATCACATTAATCAGTTCCATGGGAGAAATTTTCTATCTGAAAATGCCTCTCATCATCATTGTGTGTGAAATGTCAGGGATAATGATGGGAAAATGGTGCATCAGCTCTACCACTAGTGATGTGCAATTTGCAAAATTGTGTTTGCTTTACAGCACTTCCACAGGAGGTTTATTTGTGTGGAGGAAGCTATGAAATATGGATGTATGTTAGAGGTACATTAATTTACTCTAGCAGCATGCATTTTACATACCATATGTTTATAGTTAATTAGCACAACAAACCCGCATTTAAAAATAATAATAATCTCAATTAGGTTATGCAAAATCAAGCAATCAGCCACCTTCCTGACACATAACACTCTTCGACTCCTTGGGTAACCATAACAAAATCGTTCCCCCTTCCATCTGCTATCTATTATATTGCATAGAATATTCCATGTATTAGAAATCTTTCTACAATATTATTTTCCAACATGTGAAAATCTGTAGAAGAAACTCATGGGAAGAGTTTTTTCCTTATGATACGCATGAATTTATGTTCAAGATCTTTGTTGAATTTAGTAAGGGTCCAGGTAGTTATTTGAGTACACAAAGGAGTGCATTAGCAAAAAATTAGAAACTTATATCACTTTAAAAGAAAACTACTTAAGATACTATTTTAAGGTGATTTTGAAGTAAAATCTGTTTTTGTCTATTAGTCTGTAATAGGTGACATATATTTGTAGAATTTTGAAAGTTGGAAAGAAACAGAGGTAACCTGGGCTGACTTTCTGGTGTAATAATCCCCTCTGCTAAATTCATGACAAAATGTCGTCCAGCTTCACTTGAATGCTTTCAGTGAGCAGAGTCCTACAGCCTTACGGGGCAACTCAGTTTATTTAATAGCTCTAATCGTTAGAAAATTTTCTCATATTGAGATAAAATATGCTCCCCATTAACTTCCAACCATTGGTGCTAGTTCTGTTCTTTGAGGCAATAAAGGAGAAGTCTAATTTCTATTCCATAGGAAACCTCTTCAGTTATAAAATAGCTGTCAGTTCCTCCCAGTCTTCTCTTTTCTGAATAAACATCCCCAATTTGTTCAACTGGAAATCCTATTCATTCCCATTATTTTCAGTAGAGACGAACTGGTTTTATTGGTGTCTCTTAAAATGTGACTGAGGAGTTGAGGATTTAGCTGAGTGGTAGAGCGCTTGCTTAGCAAGCACAAGTCCCTGAGTTCGATTCAGCATGCCCCGTCCCCGCCCTCCAAAAGTGACCATGCACGGTGCAAATGTGATCTCACACGAGCTTTTCTGCCTGGGACACTGCACTTGCATAGAGGCTGCCTGGGAACCCGGGGCTTCTACCCCGAAGCCATGCTGTAGCCAGCCCAAAACCACTGGGCCTCTGCCTGCTGTCCCGCAGCCCTCATCCAGGGCACGATTCCCGCACAGCTGAAGTTTAGGAACCCGCCTTTCTCAGAGCATTTGCCTGTAAATCCGGTGCGTGTGCTCGCTGAACCTGGCAGGGCCTCGGAGAGACCAAAGAGTCCACCATCAGAACCTGGCAGGGCCTCGGAGAGACCAAGGAGTCCACCATCAAAGGCCTCTCTCTCCCCTGTCACCAGATTCTTACATTTTTGTGATTTCCTTGTTAAACGGCCAACTTGCAAGGCAGTTCTGTTTTAAGTTCCTGGGTGTATTCTTGCTCAGAATTGAAGCGTGTCATTACACCTTATTTGAAAGTTGAAATCTACCTGTATTGAGCCCACACAAATCTCCTGGTAGTCTTATGGATGATCTAAAGTAGTGGTTCTCAAACTTGAACATGCCAGGAGGCCTTGTTAACACATGCGGCTGGGCTCTGCTCCCAGAGTTCCTGATTGATTAGGCCCTCGGTGGTAGAGAATCTGAATTTCTGACAGATCCCTGGCGAGGCTAGTGTTGCCAGCTCACTTGGAGAATTACTGATCTAAGGTTGGATTTAGTGGCCAGGGATTCCTAGCAGACCCAAAGCTAAACCGAGCATGTGTGTGGCAGGGTGGAAGAGGAGGAGAGTCAAGACGCTAACTAATAGAGATCATGCTGTTAGCTTCAGTGTACTTTCAAGATACTCTGCTGAAACTGTGAAGTAGGAATGTTGAGGGGAGTGGTGAACATTGGAGTAGTCATTGTGGGAGAGCAGCTGCAGTGGGCATGCTGTCCTGGCCTCCATCTTTCCACATTATGCCAGGCCTCGGGCCCAGTGATTTACCTACATAATCCCATTTAGCCTTCACGGCAATTTAAGGTAGGAATTGGCAACTTCTTCTCAGAGGTGAGAAACATGTAAACTTGCATGAGGTCGCAGTAAGTGGCCGGGCCACAGTCTGGCCCCACACCTGTGCTCCACCTGAGTGAGAGAGGACAGACAGTGGGCAGCCAGTCTGAGGCTGTGCTTAGGCCCAGTAAGCTGAAAGTTGGCAGCCAGCACACTTCGCACACACAGCGGAATGTCTCGGTGAGGCTGAAACATAGCAGAGGTGTGTTTTTAATGCTGATGACACCTAAATCTATTCATTCATTCATTCATTCATTCATTCTTTCTTTCTTTGTAGTACTGGGGGTTGAACTTGAGGGCACTCTACCACTGAGCTACATTCCTAGCCTTTTTTTATTTTACATTCTGGCAGAGTTTCATTAAGTTGCCCAGGCTGGCCTCAAGCTAGTGATCTTGTCTCAGCCTCCTGAGTAGCTGGAATTACAGGAACACACCATCGTGCCTGGCCGAAAACCTACATTCTTAACTGTATAATAGACTATTTATAAAGTCTGTTGAACTGGATGAAAGATTAGAGTCCCTCCTTTAATAGTAGATAACCTATATTTGTCATAACAACTTATACCTTTCTTATAATGAAATTTCACTGCCATAGAGACCGCTCTGAGGCGTTAATTAATAAATAAGTTCTTGCTTTTAAGAATTTATTGTTAAATGCTTTGATTTAACCTATATCTGGGTGTTGGCTTCTTTATTAATCATTTTTCATTGCTGGGACAGAATGCCTGACACACACAACTTAAAGGAGAGGAGAGGTTTGTTTCAGCTCACAGTTCCAGAGGTTTCAGTCCATGGTCAGCTGGCTCCAAGGCAGAAACATCCTCACAGGAAGGTGTGGCAGAAGAAAGTCGCTCACCTCAGGGCAGCCAGGAAGCAGAGAGAGCTAGGAAGAGCCAGAGAGGATGGGGCCAGGGACCAGATACCGTCCCCAAAGTCACCCCCAAAGGTCATGACCACCCAGACACATCCAGATGTGTACTTTATGAATGTCCTTGTCAGCTCTCAAGCGTATCGAAATTAACCATTACTTTTATTTATCAGTTAAAGACACTTCAGTGAATCGCTTGAATAAATTTTCTTTTTACTTTTTTTTTTTAACTCTTTAGGTAGATTATGATAATCACGCACTTTATAAACATGGAAAGACAGGTCGAAAACAGTCTCCTGTGCGTATATTTACCAACATTCCACCCAGCAAAATAATCCTTCCTACTGAAGAAGGGTACAGGTAAGATCTCAGGAAGACTTAGAAATTCACAACTCACCCAAAATACAGTTACATATACCTAATAGTAAAGTGCTTTCAATATTGAATCATTTAGTTCCTCTTATTTTTAAATTTGGTCCATGATTTCTTTTTTTTTTTACACACATTTATTTCTATGCACAATAATGAAAATTAGAAAAATAAAAAAGGAAATAGTCTTTGGGCCATGATTTCCTACTGAGTTGAATTCCAATTACCTCTGGCTTTTGGAACAAGTGTCTTGTAAACTCATCTGTCTGTTAGTCTCAATAAGTACTGCATATGCTGCTAATTTCGCTGTCTTTCCTCTTCAGATTTTGCCCACTGTGTCAACGATACGTTTCTCTTGAAAATCAACACTGTGAGCACTGCGATTCTTGCACATCCAAGGTAGAGCTTTCTTGTGTAGTGCATTTTTATTTAAATATATTAGTTATATTTTAGTTTACTAGTCTTACTACTTTTTAAAACATTCTTACTATTACAGTTGTATTAATATGTATTACCATCATTAATTCTACTCTAATATAACAGTCCTTTATTTCTAATTGTAGAGTGCAGCAGACTTGCTAAAGTACTTACTTCATCATCATCAACAGTTCCTTGAATCCATTTTCATATGGTGCTATGACTGCTAAAATTAGGAGTCTTTCAAATAAGGCACTAAACGAGAGCTAAATTTATATCCCTACTGAGGGCGAAATTATGGTATTTCAAATAAGGCACTGAACTATTAGATGGCATCACTGTCTAATGAAGTAAAAATTAATAACATGTGCTGTGCACTTTTTGGGTGCCAGGCCCTTTCCTAAGGGTTGTACATAGATTAACTCACTTAATCCTCTCCATATCCTTGTGCAGTACATACAGTTACTGTCTGCTTTTTCCCCAGATAAGGAAGGATTCGAGGGGACAAGCCTATTTATTTAGCTATTATTTTTTCCCAGTAAACGTTATTTTTCAGAACAGTTTAAAGTTCACAGCAAAGTTGAGAGGAAGGTACAGAGATTTCCTGCCTCCCCTGCCTAGGCACCCCTGTGTGAACACTGCACCGGCCCTGCAGTCCTTACGGTCGACGACTTCCTCAGTGCATCACCGGCACTCAGTGTGCTTGGTTTCTGTTCAGGTTCATGCTTGGGCTTGTACATTCTGTGAGTGTGAATGGATGTACAAGGGCTTATGACAGTGCCATGCCATTTTTAGGGTTCCCTAAAAATCTGCTCTGCCTCTTCATCTTTCCTTCCTTCTCCTCTACTCTCTAGTGAGCACTGATTTTTTTATTGTCTCTGTACTTTTGCCTTTTCCAGAATGTTGTGTAATTGGAATGTCTAGTATGTGTGAGTCCCTTCCGGGTTAGCCTCTTTCACGTAGGCATTTAAAGTTCCTCTGGGTTTTATTTGTGGCTTCGTATCTCTTGTTACGATATTCTTGTTACGATATTCATTGTCTGGATGGGTCACCGTTCACTGCTGGAAGATCTCTTGGTTGCTTCTAAGTTTTGGCAATTACAAATAAACCTCCTATTCATTTTTTAGGAAGGTAGGATGACCCTTAAGTTGCTTTGTTTATTTTAACGAAATCCAGTCAGAGAGTGCATATTCAGTTTAGTTTGGCTTTTAGGCACAATTTATTCTCCAAAGAAAAGGCCATGTTTATGTAAATATTAGAAAGTATATTTTTCATGATTATATAGTTTTATTAATGTTTATACTTGCTTTTAACTCTATGTTTTCATTTAGCTTGGAAGTAATCTGTAGTCTGCCCAGAATGTATAATATTTAAAGTCGAGGAAAATGAAACTTTATTATTTAGAGATGTATACATAGATTGCAAAAATAAATGAGCGGGGAAAGACTGTCACCAGACCAGAGTAGGTGCCCCGCGGAGGGAAGGGGGACAGTGGTGGGAAGGGGACTTCCTCGGTGCGTCTTTACAGTGCTCAATACTGGGAACTGTGTTCTTTGAGCTCTTCTAGATGTTTTATTTCAGTTTTAAAATTTCTCAACTAGTAGCTGTAATCTCTCTTTCTAAATTACATAAAGCTCTCAAACGTGAATTTCATTAAGGATTATGTGGCATAGACACGTAAAATTCTGAATCATTAATTCCCTTGAAATTTTCATTTGAGACCTTTGTGCACGCTGGGTTTCTTGAACTGGAGTGGATTTTCAAGATCATTTAGATAAATCTCGTTTCACAGTTAAGGCAATTGAGGCCTATCAAGGAGGCATTTGAGTTGAGTGAAGAAAGGCATAAATTAAAATCAAAGTATTTAATTGTGAGGCTCAGGAAAGAAATAAGAATGAATAATTTACACAGATTTTAATAAGACATTTTAATTTTTAATTGCAGAACTTGATTTCTAATAACAAATTAAACATAATTTAAAATTATTTTTGTAGGACGGCAGGAAATGGAAGCATTGCTTTCTCTGCAAAAAGTGTGTAAAGCCTTGTGAGTATTGAGAGTTGTTTAAAATCTTGTGAAGACATGTTTGAAGTTTTTCCTTCATCTAAATAGGGTTTTTACTTTTTGGCACTTATAAAGGAAAAATAATTAATGTACAGCTTTCATTAACTCGTTTGCGTTCTAATTTTCCCACTCATCAGCATGTATGTTCTGTCTTTCGTAAGAAGATTGACTGCTAACCTATTTCAGGGTGACCTTTGGCTTGACTATTTTAATAGAACACCGTGCCGCCCCGCCAGCCTCCCTGGTGACGGTGGCTGTCAGCTTGGGTTTCTTGGGGAAGGCTGAATTTGTTGCCTTGTAACAGAATGAAGTTAGCTGGTTTATGTGGGATTCTAAACTCTTCACTTTGTTCTCTGTAGCGAAATCAAAACTAGCTGTGCAAGCCAGCAACAGTGTACGAAGTAAACACGATTCATGCATCCTGCCTTAAAAGTTATAAAATGAAAAGTGGTATTAAATGAACTTCTAAGACCTAATTTTTCTTTTACAGCCTGGATCCACTGTAGCATTTGCAATCACTGTGCTCTCGCCGGTCATTCTTGTGAAGGCCCTAAAGATGGCTGCTTTATTTGTGGTGAATCGGATCACAAACGCAGTACTTGCCCTAACTTTGGCGCCTCAAAGAAAGCTGACAAGTTAGTTAAATTCTTTTATTTACTAGAAAAAACTTTTCCTTGTGGACTTTGTGTTGATCAGTCTATAAAAGTATACAGTACTTGGGGGATTCAGATATGCTAAATTAATCATTATTTTCACAATTATTTATCATTTGCATAGATGGGGAAGGGATTATTTGCATATTTCCAGATAGGCAGATTTAATGTTACATGAAAATAGCAATTAGAATAAAAATATTGCACCATCATATGATTTGTGATTTTAAAAATATAGATTAATATTAAGGTCTTTGATGCTTTAGTAACTTTTTACAATTATTCTTTTTCATTCATTTGTTTATTTTTATTTATTTGGCCCACGGAAAATATTTTTTTCATTGATTCTTGAATTCTGCCTGTTAATGAACTGTCACTTATATAAATTAATTATTTATACTAAGTAATCCGAGGTAGAAGTGGAATTCTAAAAAATTAAATGAAAAATCTTATAAATATTTTTCTTTAGATACCTTCAAAAACAGAGTCCAGCCTAATAGACTTACTGGTCTGGTATTGTTGTGTCATTTACAGTGTCATTTGGGGTAGAAACAGAAGTTAGTAACATGTGCAGCCTTTCATTCTGTGAGTTTATACACATAGCAACTGAAGTTCCATTTGGTAATACTGTAGATTGTAGCTTCTTCATTGCTGCTTAAATAGCTAGTCTGTTTGATAGTGCTGTATTGTTTTATGTAGAGGAGATCATCTAGTATCATTCAGTATTACATTTTATCAGGTTTTGTTCGCTTGCTTTTTGAGATCAGGACTTGCAATATAGCCCAGGACGGCCTTGAACTTGAGATCTCACAGCTTCAGCTTCCCAAATGCTGAGATTACAGGCATGTGTCACCACACCTGGCTCAGGTTTTTCAACTTCAGTTCCAAAAGCAAATCTCTTAAAACGTGGTATACTTGAAAAGGTAAATAGTATTACTTTCTTCTTTCTGGAGACTCCTAAATTCCTGTTAACAGTGTTTTGAAAAACATTTTTGTAATGAAATTGATAAGGCAGAATTATTTTTTCTTTATAGTAGTAAAAAATAATTTTAATAGCCTTTGAGCATACATAGCATGAAAGATCTTTCAGTCTCATGCTTTTTACAGCTGTCTTATATTTTGTTTTTCCTTGTAATTTTCCTGTAGGTGCAAACTGGAATGATGCTGGCTCCCTCTTGTGGTGAAAGCTCATTTTACCAGTTACATAAATCTTACACTTTAGAGGACAAGCACTAGGTCAATTTAATTTTAATTGTAAGGCAAAATAAAACAGTTAATGATTTATACTCAGTCAGTTCATCAAAGACTTTATCTCTGGAAAGTTTTGTTTATTCACATTACAAATGAATATCTTTAAATATTTTCCTTCTGTTTTTGTTGATTGTATCCCCAAGTGAAATCTGATTCACTGTTAGTTCTGCTTATGAGTGAATGAACCAAAGCGAAATTTAAATTTTGTATACAGGAATACATGGCTTCGTTGACTTTCCTATTAGAGATTATACTTCATTAAATTTGCTAAGTCATTACTTATCAGGAAATTATCCTACTTTAAAAAAACTGCTGGAGAAAGAAGAGATTTATATAAGAAGTACAACCCAGTTAAAGTTAACAATTTTATTTTGAGTTTAGAAGGTGTCCCAGTCTGCAATGCAGAATCTAAGTAGAGAAAAATGTAAAGTTGTCAAATACAATTCTGCACAATGGTTATGTGCGACTAGTAGGAACAGCCAGTTTTATTCAGTAACCGCTACACGGTTGGCATTTTGCGTAGCCGAAGAACTTACATTGGGTACATGGCATCAAGGTGATTAAAAGTGTCAGTTTTGGAATCAAGTGGCCCAGCCACTTTCTCTGTGGATGATCATGGCACGTCAGAGCCTCACTTTCTTACCAAAAAAAAGTCTGTGTGTGTGCGCGCGTGTGGAGTCTCTCGCCTCCTGGGAGTCATCGCTGTGTTCGCGAGGCCCAACATTATGCTGTGTGAACAGGAAGTGAGGCCCGCAAGAGGGCCGCGTGCTGTTAGGGGAGCGCTGTCGCAGCTTCTGTCTGGGAGAGCGGGAAGGGCAGCTGGTGTTGCTGATGAGAGGTGCCCCGTGTGCCCGCCCGCTCTTGGGTTCTGGGTCTAGTCAGTGACTCGACTCCACCTGCTTGGAGACCGTTGAGTGAGCGTGGCGGCACCCTTCCCAGCGTAGTTCAGAGAACACCAGCAAAGAGGATCTGCTGTGTTTGGTGTGGGTGTGTTCAGAGGGCAAGGGGTTCCGGGCTGTTCGTTTTGAAGCTGGGCTTCAAGAAAATGGGGACCACAGAAGATGGACATGCTGTGTGCTGCCTGTCAGGACTTGAGGTCTGCAGAAGAATGGGAATTAGCTGCAGGGCTCACAAAAGGTCCTTTCAAGTGTGGTCAGATTTTCCCGTTGTGCTATTTCATTTCACGACCTCCGCCAACTGTCTCTCGTATTACTCCCATCCTAAATGATGTGATTTCGGGTTTGGAGATTGCTGTACCTAATTGAGCAGTATAGATATGCCCCCCTCCCCCTAAAAGAAAAACAAAGCCCAAAACGAGCTCATTGGTCTGGCTGTCTACCTCTGTGGTGTATTTGTCCCAAATAGTTTGTTCTAAATCTGTAGCAACTATCTTTATAGAAATGTCTTTTCTCAAATATTTTGCTTGGTCAGACCTCTATTTCCTCATTGTTATAGTTAGGATACTGAGGATTTATGCTTACAGTACAGCAAATTCTTTCCCTTCTTCTGTTTTCTTATTTGGTTAGCTAGTTAATTAAACTTCAGCAATTACATAATTCACTGTGCTCATTCTATAAAATAATTTAGCACCTTGTTTTTCAGAGCTGTCAGAAAGCAGAAGCAAAGAAAAAGTAATAAGATGAAAATGGAGACCACTAAAGGACAATCCATGAATCATACATCTGTTACAAGGAAAAAGAAGAGGAGGGAAAGAACCCATCAATATCTCTGCTCTTAAATGTCCAGCGACTTGAGAATAAGGAAGATTTATAGTCCACCCTTTGATGCCATTTTCTGCAAGTGCCACACTGGACTTAAATTCAGTTGCTTTCAAAGGTGGTGCCCCTTCCTGAGCTCAATAATAGGCGGGTGGCATTTGCTGGTTTATAGTCCTCTCCTTGCCTCTCTGGGGCCTGGGAATTGTTCCTCCTTGGCTGGTTTACCAGTCTTCGTGCTTTTGTTGCCCCTCCTTAAATCTTTCCCAGTCTTACTACTTTGGCCCCTTTTGTCTGAAAAATGGGCACAGTGCTTTTGTTTGCAGACAGTGTCAGAAGAACATGAAAATGGAAACCTATGAAGTTTGTTCACATTGAACACAAAAATATGTTCATTTAGGGGCTGGGGATTTAGCTCAGTGGTTAGAGCGCTTGCCTCGCAAGCACAGGGCCATGAGTTCGATCCCCAGCACCAAAATAAAAAAAAAAAATTGCTAAATATTAAGCAATGGTTTAAACCTCTCTTGCAAAGACTACAATGTACAGTTCTTCTCAGATTGAATCTGAAGGTGATGGAAAGAATTTTTACAGAGGCACTCTAAAAATACAGATTATAGTCATATTATTATTATTAAAATATTTATTTTTCCAGTACTTGTTGCCATTGCCCTCTTGTTGTGTGGCGTCACTGAAGGTCACCTGGATGAGACCTGGTGAGTTAGGACTTGCTTGGTCACTTCGGTGTCTTCTGACTCCTGTGATTTCATCTCTGTAAATGTAGTTGGTAGCAGACGGCAGGAGAGTAACTGAGCTCCTCATTCCTGTCCTGACACACATCCTGGCTGTGTGGCCTTGGCCAAGTCACCCACCATTGGAAGCTGCCGTTCTTCATCGTCATGATGGGCAGCTTGTGAGCTAAGTGAGACACGGGCGCCTGGCTCTCAGCTCTGCTGTGTTCGGCTTGCGTCCTGTGGGCGGGGGAGACTGCCACCCGGGCCTTCTGGTCAGGGGCACAGCATGGGGGCTGTTGTTCGAATTCCTACAACAAGCACTTTATCTCCCCATTTCTTTGCCAGGTATCTGACATTATCTCCTTGAGACTAGATAGTTTCGAATGATTTAAATTTGCCTAATGATTTTCTCTTGTTCCCACACTACTGCTGTAGAGCCAATTCACAGGTGTCTTTGCTTGGGGTTAGCCGGGCCTCTGAGTGCTGCACCGCGTCTGGTATTTAAATTTCAGGTGAGCTAAGGCTGTTTGATAACGTGGTATGGAATATATGGTCCAGATAATTAGGGAGCTGTTGTGTATCAGGCAATAGCAAAGGATGAATTAAGCTCTGGGGCTTGTAATAAAAATCAGAAAATGACGCAGAATACTCCAGGGCGGCCCAGATCAGTAGGGTGGTGGCGTACATCCAGCAACACCAAAAGATGAGGTAAACTCCAGGACTTGAAAAGTCAGAAAACTGTTCTTTCACCCCTTTTGGTTTTTGTTTCCTTTTTCCCTTTTTGTGGGGGCTGGGATGGAGCCAGGACCGGCCACATGCTGGCGAGCATGGTGCCATGGAGCTACATTCTGGCCCTGTTGTGTCCCCTGTGTGCCGTGGATTGCTGTGAGGACAGGAGAGCCAGGCTAGGAGGTGCCCGGAGGAGAAGGGGACTTTGTACAATCACTGTGAGTCCTCTCTGACTCAAGCCTGGAGAGGGACATTGCCTAACTCATGTTGTGCACCATATCATGGCAAAATCAATTAAAACTCAGGCACCGGCAGACCATGACTACTAAAGAATTGGGTCTTTGTAGCCACTATTGTTTTTCTCCTTTGCACAGTACTGAGGATTGAACCGAGATGCTTCTTACTGAACTACATTCCCAACCCTTTAATTTTTTTTTTTTTTTTTTTAGTTTTGAGCCAGATTCTCACATCACGAAGTTGCCCAAGCTGAGCTCCAACTTAGTGATCCTCCTGCCTCAGCCTCCGATATTGCTGTGATTATAGGCATGCACCACCACACCCAGCTCCAATGGTTATTTTCATCTGCACATTCTTTGATTTTAAGATAACATTAATTGTAAAACATACTATTGAAACTGGACATGTTGGCCAGTGCCTATAGTCCCAGCTACTTGGGAGGCTGAGGCAGGAAGATCCTTTCAGCTCAGGAGTTTGAAGCCAGTCTGAGCAACATAGTAAGACCCCATCTTAAAAAAAAAAAAAAAGAAAAGGAACCATTGATTTTATCATTGCTGTCTAGGGAGAAAAAAATTCTATTTCATTAATTGTACATAATACTTTTTAGATTTTCTGATTTTAGGAATGCTGAAATGCAGAAAAAGAACATTTTAGAATTGAGGAAATAGTCTTACTTGTCATCAGGAATGATGTACCTTAAAACTTTATTACTTTCTTAGAAAATTAAAAATAGACAATTTGGTGATTGTGTCCTTTGTGTGAATTGCTGGGGTTACAAGTGTACATCACCATACCTGGCTTTCTGTGCTTATATTAGAAAATTTAGTGAGAGACAGAGTATTTTGTAGGCTCCAAATGATCAGATTTTAGGATTTTTTTTTTTCTTCATTAGTCCCATAATTAGTATATTTCTCCGGTGTCCCCCCACCCTGTCCCCCTTTTGTGGTACTGGGGATTAAACCCAGGGTCTTTACACTGAGCTGTATTCCCAGCCAACCCCCCTCCTTTGAGACAGAATCTTGGTAAGTTGCCCAGGCTGAGTTCAAACTTGTGATCCTCCTGCCTCAGCCCCCCAGAGTGCTAGGATTTTTGCTATGTCTTATTCTGTTCATCCTGTACCACACCTCCTGCTTGGAATATGTCTCCCCCTCTTATCATTTCTTGAAATTTTATGGGGTCTTCAGGTCCTGGCCCAGGTCCTATTCCTTTCTGGGATGCTTTCCAGAGTCCAGATACTACCACACCGTGTTCCACACCTCATCTGAGGCACTTACGCTCACATAGTATTTTATGATTATGTTTACAGATTTTGTTCCTCTGAAAGATTAAAGTTTCCCAGTGTCAGTACCCATTTTATCTATTCTTGCATATCTTGTGTCCTGATGAAGGAATGGAGTTTTTTAGAGGTTGACAGGTATATCTGAGATATGGATCACATTTGCTCATCTGCTCCTTCTCAAAACCAAAGAAAGGAAAACAGACTTACACAGTATTGGGTGGGACTTGGAGTGGACAGGAGGCCTGTCCTACAGAGAGGCTGTGAGTGTGGGGATGTGCCGGGAGAAGATTGGTGCCTTATCTGCAGATCTTCAAACTTAAAAAAATTTAGCTTGTGGAGAAACTTTTAAGAAGGACCTTTGAGCTGGCATGGTGGCACACACCCATAATCCCAGAATTTGGGGATGCTGAGGCAGGAGGATCCAGGTTCAAGCCCAGCCTGGGCAAGCATGGTGACTTAGCAAGACCTTGTCTCAAAATGTATTTTTTTTTTGTTTTTTGTTTTTTGAGGCAGAGTCTCACTTTGTAGTCCAGGCCGGCTTCAAACTTACTATGTAGCCCAGGCTGGCCTTGAACTTGCAGCAGTCCTCCTGCCTCAGCCTCCCAAGTGCTGGGATTACAGGAACGTGCCACCACACCTGGCTCAAAATTTAAAAAAAAAATTTGTTTTTCAAAGAAGAGCCAAGAATGTAGCCCAGTGCAAAGGGCTCGGGTTCAATGCTCAGTAGAAGAAAAGAAAGAAAAACGCTTGCCTCTTCAAAGTAACCTACAAAATGCTCGGCATCTAAGAGAAGTTTGACTAATTTTGAAATATAAAACCACAGTCTGACAAGAGTCCTGGTTTGTGCCACCTTCTCCACAACGTCCTTGTCATCTTCAAGGGAGACACCTCTATCTGGTGAAATAAAAGTGTGTGCATATTTTCATTTATATTTCTTTTAGGGTACTGAACTCCTCCCCAGGACTGTATTAGAGTGTCATGAACCTGTTGCTGCCAGGGTCTGTGCCCATCATGGGGCTCCCAGAACTGTGCTAATGACATGGTGACATCACAGATCACCAGCTGTGTCATGTGTGGCCTCCATTAACAGGAAGTGGGCAGCCCTGGTAGTGGGTGCTCGTGCATATGGCCCCAGTGAATGGGAAGGCCATTTAATAAACAACTTTGTGCCTCAAAAGCTTAATGTGCTACCCAAGAAGCTAACACACTTAGAACTACCTTGGTAAGGAAAGCCTCCCAAAATGCCCAGGAAAATCCAATTTCACTTATTTGATGTGATTTTAATTGGAACATTAGGATGTGGGTTAAATTACTCGAGGGTCAGCTGAGAAGTCATTGCAATCAACTGAAGTTAAGATTTCTGCTGTTTGATTTCAGGCATTTTAGTATAAATGTTAACTCAGCAAGATTGAAGGAAATAGCACCAACAGTGAGCTGAAGATCTCAGGGCTCCGAGAGGTGATTTTTATCATTAGCTGGACAGTCCCAAGGTTCCCCAGGATTTGAGTTGCTTGATACGTTGCAGACTGGCAGAGGGAGAACAGTGCAGGAGCACTAAGAAAGGAAGCCCGAGTAGATGGGTTGCTTTCCTCTGCAATGGCAAGGCCTGGAATGAGGGAGAATGAGAGGAAGTCGGCTCAGAACTTGTACTTGCTTAACAGCGAGAAAAGGAACCTAGGTTGTTGCCTATTAACTTCTTAGTTAATATGGGAGCCAGGTAAATCAAAGGGAATTAAAAATTCCTCTAATCCTGCAGCCCTGAGATAACCATGATTATGACTTCCCTGTCTTCCAAAGATAGGTTCTTGCATAAAAAGGTTTACAGACTGGTGCTAAAATTTCCCCCACAAAAATGGAATTGGACATAAGGTTTTGTGACCCATAAGTTTTTTATAAATATATTGTAAACATCAACTTATACCAATCTTTTCCAATTTCCTTAGGATAAATACATATTTCATATTAATAATTAACATGTAATTACAATAATATACTCTTAGTATGTTGAAAAATACATGTATTTTCCTAAACACATGAATACTGGTTCTATAGCTATTGTTTAGAACTTCTTCAAACCTGAGTTAGTCTCTGAATTTATTATTCATTTAGTTACTTAGTGGTACCTAGGAATTGAACTGAGGGCTTTGCACATGCTAGACAAGTGCTCTGCCACTGACCTACACCCCCACCTCATCATAAATTTTATTTTGAGACTGGGTCTTGCCAAGTTGCCTGGACTGGCCTTGAATTTACAATCCTGTTGCCTCAGCCTCCTGAGTAGCTGAGATTACAGGGGTGTGCCACTGCCTACCTTTCTCTCTCTCTCTCTCTCTCTCTCTCTCTCTCTCTCTCTCTCTCTCTCTCACTTTCTCTCTCAATGATAGGTTCATTGCTGAGACAAAATACCCAACACAAGTTAAGGGAAGAAAGGTTTATTTTGGCTCACAGTTATAGAAGTTTTAGTCCATAATCAGCTGACTTTAAGACAGTGTGGCATGACAGAGGGGTATCACTGAGAAGAAACAGTTCATGGTGAGCAGAAGGTAGCAAGGCAGCAAAGTAGCAAATAAGCAGCAGCAAGCAATGACAGCAGCCCTCTTTCTGTCCCTTATATTCTGCCCAGGCTACACACCCTTAAAGTGAGTAGCACTCACACCCAAGGTGGGCCTTCTCATTATCTATACCCAGAACTATGCCAAACCAGTCAGTGGACTAATAATCACACACTCTTAATCCCAGAATCACACACCCAATCCCAGCATCACACACTTAATTCCAACACCACACACTCTAGATCCAGCCACCTCAGAAAAGCCCCATCTATGACTGCACGAGGCTTTGGGGGGACATCTAGACACAAAGCATAACAGAAGCCATAGATTCTGTACACCAAGCTTAATGGGTGATTCTGGTAGAGTTTAGGAAACCAGAACACTAATAGGAATGTGGACAGTAAAGGCCAGGCTCAGAAGGTTTCAAGTTGGAATGAGGATTGTGTTGGAAACTTGACTAGAGGCCATGTATGTTTTGTGCTGCCAAAGAATTTGTCTACTTTTTGTCCATGTCTTAAGACTTTGTGTGAGGCTGAATGTAAAGGCAGTGGACTAGTTTATCTGGTGGAGGAAATTTCAAAGTAGCCCAGTGTTCAGGCTGTGGGATGCATACTGCTGGCTGCTTTTAGCCTGATCTCCAGTTAGAATCAGGAGCAAAAAGCAGAGCAGAATGATTTGAAAAATTTGAAGGTTGGCCAGAAAGGAAACACTTGTCAAGTTGGGGCTAAGGAGAGCATGTTTGCTGAAAAGATTAACATTAAAAAGAAGCCAAGCACTTTGCATCAAGACAATAGGAAAGATTCCTTCAGGGAATATCAGGAAATGACCAGACCCCACCTATCACAGGGTTTCCTGATCATTCAGGACCACTTAGGGAACTGCATCCCTGAGCTCTGCTCTCCCAGCATTCAGAGGCAGCTGAAGCCATGGTCCCAGAGGACCAGGCTACTGGTTGAGCTGGAAGTATACCATGCCATCCTCTACATGGTTCTGGCTTTTCAGGTATGCCAAATGCAAGAGTTGTGGGGACGTGGAGCCTTCTACCATTTCAGAAGAAGGCCTGGCAAGCCAGGCAGTGTACCCCTGAGGATACAGTACATGAAGCCAAAGGTTCAGTGGATATCCAGGAAGTTGCAGATGCCAAGAATGTGGAATGTCAATTGAGAAAAAGCTGCAGGCAGTGAGCAGAGCCAGCTCAAGAGAGAGGCTATGTGGGCTGCAACCAGCAAAGCCATAGGGATGGGGCTACCCAAGCCCTTTGGAGCTCACATTTCAACACAGCCTGCCCTGGGTGCTGGATACGGAGCTACAGGATTTAATGTCTGCCCTGGTGGTTTTTGGTCTTGCTTTGATCTGATTCATTTCTATCTTGCTCTTCGTCCCTTTTGGAGTGGTAAGTTTACCCTGTGGCATTGTATGTTGAAAGTACTTAACTTTGTTTTGATTTTTCACAAGGGCTCACAGCTAAGAGTTTGCCTTGGGTCTCAGAGGAGACTTTGGACTTAGACTTCTTGACAATCCTGGAACTGTTAAGACTTTAGTGACTCTTAAGAGATGGGCTAAATGGATACTGCATAATTAGATGAACACAGCCTTTTGGGGGCTGTGAGCCGAACATCATGGTTTATATCTAAAGTATCCCCCAAAAGTCTCATGTTTGGAAGTGCGGCCTGGTAGGAGGAAGAGGGTTCCTGGGAACATAACCTGGAAGGGTGTATGCTTATCTCTTGCTCCTCCTTTCTCTTTCTGCTCCTTTCTTCACTGCCATGGACTGTGCAGCTGTTCCCCTGTCATACTCTTCCACTGTGCCATTTCTGCCTTGGAGTCAGCTAAAATGGACTGAACCCGCTAGAAACTGTCAGCCAAAATAAACCTCCCCTCTTTTAACTATGTTGTGGGTATTGGGTATTTTGTTCCAGTGACAGGAAAGTGACTCACACAATCACATCCCACAGAACTTCTTCCATCCTTCTATATATGGGGATCTCAAATCTTTGCTCAAGTTGACTTTTCTCCCTTCAACCTACCTTTCTAGCGGCCTGCTGACCATCATAAATTCTTTCCACATCTCCATCTAAACAGAGTAATCGCTGATCTCCTTTGCTCTGCTTTGCTTTTTCCCCTTCCATATCCAATTACTACCCCCACCTCTGCCCCATGCAACTATGAACAATTCTTTAGCCCAACCTCAGAGTCCCAACTCATTCCTCTCATTTCCTTAGCCTAATTTTGTTCTACTCTGGGAATGCTTTTGGAATCCCCTCCAGTCTCAGCTAGTCTTTCTGCCATCTTTATACCTGTAGTTCTTTCTTTTCTAATTCATTGTCCTCACCATAAGAGTTCATGTCCTGAATAACCAGTTAACCTGTGTGATGCTGTCACATTCTCCCCTCCCTCCCAACCAGTTGGGAGCTACTTGGTCCTCCAAAATCCAATCCTATACTGTTACAGTGTAAATGTACTGATCTATAGCCCCTGGTGTGAGCTAGTCCAAAGGGTGTGGTGGTCACAGAAACAGCATAGTAGCTAATTATTTCTATAAAGGTAGCTCTTGCATTGTTTTTTTGTTCCCTAAACATTATGAGGAGGATATAAAAGGCATGTAATTATGTACAGTCTATTTTCCATTTGCCCACCCCTCTTCTCACTATATCTTCTGCCTTTGTCTTACTTTTCTCATTGCTGAGAGAAAATACCTGACACCCAAAGTTAAAGGAGGAGAGGTTTATTTAGTTCACAATTTGTAGATATTTCAGTCCCTAATAGATTGGCTCCAAGACAGGGTGACCTGGCAGACAGGCAGAAAGCAGCAAGGTAAGCAAGGGATAGACAAGTCTCTTTCTGTCCCTTACATTTTATCCAGACTACCTCTCCTCACAGTGGGTAGCACTCACCCTAAATCCTAGTGCCCTTAATCCGGTATCACATGCTTGATCCCAACAGAACCATGCCAAACCATCAGTGGACTAACTTAGTAATCACTCACTCTAGATCTAGCCACCTCTGGAAATGCCCCTCCTATGACTGCACGAGGCTTTGGGGGGACCTCTAGACACAAACCGCAACAGCCTTTCCCTCCCTGATAAGCACTGCTGCCTGACCCCAGGCTCCTCCTCTCCTCTTGATTCTGTTCCACAGAAGCACAAATGAGCCAGTTTGACAACGCAGTATTTTTCACAGGATGGGAAAGGCAAAGACACAGTGGGTAAAGCCACAGTCTTCTTTTAGGGCAGAAGGGAAGAGCTCTTTCCTGTGGCTACTTTGGATCATTTCTGATCGGACTCCTTTGCCCGCCAACGCGCACGGGACACACTGAGTTCTCTACAGCACACAAAGGAAAGCAGAAGTCCACGTCTGAGAAGGTTAAGAATCAAGTCCAGAGATACGAGCAGAGCCTGAAACAAAACAGCTGAACAGCTGCTTGAACATTTGTTGCTGAGTGAGTGAATCCACCTCGGTCACCTACTTCTCAGAGGCCAGATCCACAGAGGGCAGGAAGATGGAGCTCACTGAGAGGTCTAAGTCCCACAGCCACTTTCTCCTCTGAGCCAGAAGTACACGGTTTCTATCGTAGATGGCAAGTCAGAATCCGAGGGTGATGCGTTCTCGTCACAGGATGGTAGCCATGGGAACCGCTGAACATGTTCTCTCATGTGTGTTCTTTATAAAGGACTCTTGGATGGGTTCTGATTTACACACTCTTCGCCAGGCTGGGAGCCTCCTGGGCAGAGTCCTTGTTGCACGTGTGACTGTGGCCCTCGTCCTCCCACATAGTAAATGCTCAGCCCGCTTTGGGATAAACCCAGCGTGAGTCCCCAGTCCTCATTTATTACACTGGGGCTGCTGCTACGAGTAATTTGTGAGGTGCACATTTAAATGGGATTCGGAATCAAAGTAGTATTTGCCTATGTCAGGGAAGTTTTAAGCAGCACCCCCTGACTTGGCTGTAAACTGGAATCATGTAAAAAGTTTTAATAAATACTGGGGTCCCATTTGGTATTAATTCTCTTTTAATTGGTCACATCTGGGATGTTACCTGGACAGGGGATTTTTCAGCATCTCTGGGGCATCACCCCTGAACCTCCGAAGGTCTCTTTTCCCACAGCAGCGAATTTCCAGGGCAATGGGAAAGACCTGCGAGCGTGCGTACACACCTGACCTGGAGGCTGGCCTGCGGCTCCAAGGACCCTGGTCTCTCACCCGGGCTCGCGCTCGCCCCCTGTCTTCCGCACGTCTGCCCCGCCTCGTCCGTGTGCCAGCCTTGTCACGGGCTCGCCCCCGCTACCGCCCCACCGCCCCACCGCCCCATGCCACGCCCACCTCCCTGTCTCCCCGCCCACCGCCCCAGTCGCCCCGCCCCTCAGGCTCAGGCCACGCCCTTCGCGCGCCTCCGTAGCGTCTCCTTCCTCTCGCGAGGATGCCCGGCGCCGGAAGTCCCCGCAGAGCGAGGCGGGGCGGGAAGGAGGCTGGTTTTTGCTACCGGCGGAGGGACCGGGAGGGAGCAGGGAGCTGCAGGGCCGCGTCGGCCTCCGAGGGACTCTCACGGGTGTCCCCGCGGTCGGTGCTCTTCACAGGCGCCCGGTGGCCGCGGACGCCGCCGACCTCCCACGCGGAGTCGTCGCCCCGCCGCCCCCATGTTGCGTTTCCCGACCTGTTTCCCGTCCTTCCGGGTGGTGGGAGAGAAGCAGCTGCCTCAGGAGATCATTTTCCTGGTCTGGTCGCCCAAGCGGGATCTCATTGCTTTGGCCAACACCGCGGGCGAGGTAAGTGAGCGGCGCGAGCGCGGCCGCCGAGCCGGCCTCAGTTTCCCCTCTGCAGGCGTGGCGAACCCCGTCCACCTCGCCCCTGCTTCCCAGGTCAGCTGCAAACTTCAAGTGAAAATGTAAAGGACGCTATCTGCCAAAGATGATTTTTCCACCCATTTCTGGTATTTTGTGGCTAAAAAAATAGTTTTCTCACAGGCTGACACAGTCACACAGCCCTGCACCTGTAAGTTGCCTTCAGTCACTGATTTGTATCTTAAAAACTCGTAACTGGCACCAATCACGAGGTAGACATAGTAGATCCACGAGTCGTACCGAAGTCTGCTTTCAGTTTAGTAGCAGAATAAAGATGAATGACTGTCAAGTCAAGCCTTTCCGCTTGTGTACGTGGACGAAGTTGCCAAAGGGCAGAGTTAAGGTTTCTCGTCCTGTTCAAGTTTTTTACTTGGTGTCTGATTGCCACTTACCATGAAAAGACCTTCCTTTAAACTTTCCAGCTCACACTGTAGTATACTTCATCAGGTGTCACCTGATTGTACCCAACTTTCTGCTGCCAGCTATGTTACTGAACAGCCATTTTGGAAGGAAACCCTCACCTCTGCCTGTGTGTTCCGCTGGCTTTTTGGGAGTTTGCTGCAGAGTGGCCAGGGGAAAGTTGTGTTGTGTGTGGCCAAGTTTGGAAACTACAGTAAGTGGGAAGGAAATCTTAGCAGCCAGAGAAACATAGCAGCCTGCAAAACTACAGCACTGCCATGTCTGCCCTGACTCAGTCACTAGAGTGTCAGGACCCTCCATGATTGCCTGGTGTCCTTCTTTGCCAGGATACTCTGGAACTCTGTCATGGCTCTAGAGAGCAACACAGACAGTGTAACCCAGACAGTGGGACAGAAGGTAGGGAAGAGTGACGTCGGCACAGATAGGTAGGTGTGATGGCAGCACCTTGCTTCCGTTTTCTCTAAGAACCAGCATGGGCTAAGAGTCTAAGAGTGAAGATGGAGAAGAGAAAGAAGAGGTATAAAAGCTGACAAAGGACCAGGGAAGCCTAAGAAGATTGCCAGCCAGTGTTAAGAGGCACGTGAGGTCAGTGTCTAGTGATTTGAAACTCCGCTTCCTTGTTTTTGATGGTTGTGTAGAAGCCAAAGTAAGGGTGGCTATAGTTTTAGTGCACAAGGAGCCCTGGGGCATCATCTTGACCTCCGAGTTGGCATTTACTCGTGTGGAAATGGGAATCTAGAATGGATAAGTGACTTGTCTAAGATCCAGGGCTGGAAAGTAACACAGCTGAAATTAGATGCCAGGTTGTCTGATCCCAAGTTTAATTATTTGTCTGTATCACAGCTACCTTTTTAGTAGTGCTGTTTGTGTTATTTCTTTTTTATTGTCTGTTTCTAGAACAGCCTTTGTATTCCTTTCTGAAAGGTAAGTCTACTGTTGACATAAAAGACAGGAAAATGTTTAGGGTGCAGGGTTAAATGGGACCATCTGATTTTACTCCTTTCTTTTAAAATACCTTATGGTCATTCAGACACTTGAATTCCTCTGTTCATCTCAGGTGTGTTACCTAAGAGAGGGGTATAGGTTTATTTTATTTCTGGAAATGGAATTTAAAATTTTCTGCCATTGTGTTCATTGCATCCTAGGTTTTACTTCATCGACTTGCAAGTTTTCATCGAGTTTGGAGTTTTCCACCAAATGAAAATACAGGAAAGGAAGTGACCTGTTTGGCTTGGAGACCAGATGGCAAACGTAATGATAATATTATACAAATTTATTTTTTATTTTCATCAAGAGTATTCTGGGGGTTTGGGGATTTAGCTCAAGTGGTAGAGTGCTTGCCTAGCAAGCGCAAAGCCCTGAGTTCGATCCCCAGCACCCCCCCAAAAAAAACAAGAATATTCTGAAAAGCTAGATATTGTGGTGCATGCCTGTAATCCCAACATTCTGGGAGGCTGAGGCAGGACGATGGCAAATTCAAGCCCAGAATGGGTAATTTAGCAACTTCTTGAGACCTTGTCTTAAAATCAGAAATTTTTAAAGGGACTGGAAAATGTAGCTCCCTGGGAAAGCCCTGAGTTCAATACCCAGCACTGCTGAATAGTAAGATAGATACAGTAAATAGATTCACAGTACTGCCAAATAAATAAATATAGATGGATAGATAGATAAATAGCATGCAAACAGTATTCTGTAAAGATAGCCTGTTCACACAAAGACTTGATTGTTATTATATATTAGAATCATAAGTGCCAGTTTTGGAATTCTTTTTAGAATGCTTTAATTTTTTCATAAGAACTTTGTTGAATTCTGTCATCTTGTTTCTTGATAGAGAACTCTTAGAATGAAACTCAAATGAAATCTAATGGAGTAAACAAAATACTTTAGTTCTGTTCCTTTCTGCTCTCTTTTTGTCCTACACCATTTGGTCCCAGCACCACCTGTCATTCCCCAGTCAGTTTAGTGCCATCATGGCCTTTCTTTTTCTAAAAATACGTTTGAGCCAGATATGGTGGTGCACACCTGTAATCCTAGCAGTTGGGAGGCTGAGGCAGGAGGATCGCTGTGAGTTTGAGGCCAGCCTGTACTACATAGTGAGACCCTGTCTCAAAAAACCAACAAAATCAAAACAAAATTTAGCACTAAATTTGTGGCTCATAAATACTCTCTGCACACGTATGTTCGTGCACCTGTGGTACCATTGGCTGACTGCCTTCTGTTTCTCTATGACCTTTTTCCTCCTGCTGCCTTTTGTGTTGTAGCTTGGTGTGGCTCTGATCTCTGAGCTCATTCTCCGTGCATCTGTCAGTCCTGGACCCTATTTGAACCTTCCTGTACATACAGTCAGTATGGTAAAATGATGTCAATTCTGCAGCTTAAAGTTCACTTATATTATTGGTGCTTTAAGAAAAAATGATTGGTTTTTGTATAATGAGTGGTATGCGCTCTTCATTGCTTAAATTTTTTCTATGTAAAAATTTTTTTTCTTTGTAAATACAAGTAAGTACTTAAGTCTCTCAGAGCCTATCACTTAGCAATAACAACTATTTCTATTTTAGCAAACAACTTTTCCAACATTTCCTAATAAATTATATACATGTAGAGATCTTTATGTACAGTTTTGTCAAAAGAAGTCAATGGATGCAGGCTATTTTGATGTGGAGGGGTGGCATTTTGAGACAGAGTCTTGCCGTGTAGCCCAGGCTGGCCTCAAACTCATGGTGATCCTCCTGCCTCAGCCTCCAGAGTGCAGGGATCATAGGCTTGCATCACCATGTGGAGTTTGTGTAGGGTTTTTTGTTTGTTTGTTTGTTTGTTTTTGCTCAATGTGGGTAGATACAGCACATTAATAATAGATGACTGCAGGGCTGGGGATTTAGCTCAGTGGTTAAGAGTGCTTGGCTAGCAAAGCACAAGGCCCTGAGTTCGATACCCAGCTCAAAAAAAAAAAAAAAATAGATGACTGCATATATTGTAGTTTACAAAATCTAGCCCTCTTGGTAAATACTTAGTTTCCAGTTTTGGGCTTTTATAGACAGTGCTATCTTATCTTTCTGAACACTGGGAAGAATTCTGTGTGATTAGGTCCTTAGATTCATTCCCAGAACCGGAATTTCCAGAAATGCGTGCAAAATATTGCACACATTCTGCTCTTGCTCAAAATATACATAGAGGATGTGTAAGATTAGAGGGTTTTATTGGCGATTTATTTTTCGTGGTGCTGGGACCCACCTCAGGGCCTCCTGCATGCAAGGCACATAATTTACTACTGAGCTACACCCCCAGCCCAGGGACTGCTGTAAATAACATCTTGAGGTCCTGAATTATTCATCCAAAAACACAGGCTCTCAAGTAAACCATGAAAGTCAGCATGTGTTAAGCTGTGTTTATGCTTTTGGATAATAAAATGTGTTTTTTTGTCAGATAATGATTATTTCAGGGTTGTTTTCAGTTTTTAAAGAGGAGGCTGACCTGGACGTGGTGACACGCGCCTGTAATCCCAACTACCCAGGAGGCAGGAAGATCACAAGTTCAAGGCCATCTTGGACTAGTTAGCAAGACCCTGCTTCAAAATAAAAGTTAAAGAGGGCGTGAGACGTAGCTTATTGTAGAGCACTGGCCTAGCACGCATGAGGCCCTGGGTTCCAATCCCTAGCGCCACAGCAGAAAAAGAAAGAAACAGAAAGGAGGCTGGGATTGCCCATATCTAGCCAAGTTGCCTGTGGTGGTATGCAGGCGAAACTCACTGGTGTCCATTTAGAAATTCTCCCTCATCCCGTTTTTGAGATGGAGTCACACTCAGTTGCCCAGAAGGCCTCACACTTGTGATCCTCCTGCTTCAGTCTCTTGAGTAGCTGGGATTACAGACCAGAAACCCTTAGATTTGAATACGTCAGGAAGGTATTCATGACCACAGAGAGAAACTGTCTAGATCAGCGATGGCGAGCCTTTCGGAGCTTTCAGCTATACGCATGACTGCAGCGGAGTGCATGCATTTGCTCACAGCTGCTGATCTAGGTAATTACTCAGCCCCAGTCAGAGGAACGAAACATAGTGTTTGATGGCCTTGTTTCCTGCTATGGGGTGGAGACATACAAGAGGAGTGGAAAGACTTCTAAGAACACAACAGATGGAGTGAGTGCCTTCCTTTTTTTTAATGGTACTGAACTCAGGACTCAAACATGCTACGCAAGTGTTCTACCACTGAGCTATATCCCTAGCTCTTTTTAAACAATTTTTTAACTTTATTTTATTTTGAAGCAGGATCTTGCTACATTGCCCAGGCTGGCCTCAAACTTTGTGATCCTCCTGTCTCAGCCTCCCAAATAAGCTGGGATTAGGGGCGTGCACCACAAGGCTGAGCTTCTTCCTATTGTTTGGACATGTTTATGGGACTAATACGTCATGGTGATAAGGAATAATTATTTATCTGTTGACACCTGTTCTGTATTTTCTGTTGGACAACAAGATTTCAGCCTAGAGACTTTGATTTTTAAGACATTGAGTGCAACAGGTGAGAAAGCAGTACACTGCTCATGAAGTTTGAAAATAAGCTTAGATAGTAACAGCTTAGATAACAGTGTAACTGTGCAGATACCGCTTTCTAAAGTATTAAAGGGAAAATTTTTAGGTGACATAATTTCTATGAGTAAGATGTGTAGTAAAACTAGGCAATAAGTAAAATGCCCATTTATTTTTCCCAAATGTTATACTAATTCGTTCTGGTTTTTCTTACCTTGTTTTAGTTTTGGCCTTTGCTCTTGCTGACACCAAGAAGATTATTCTGTGCGACGTAGAGAAACCTGAGAGCCTGCACTCCTTTTCTGTGGAGGGTCCTGTCTCCTGCATGCATTGGATGGAGGCAACTGCAGAGAGCAGGTGAGAGAGGGACCCAGGGTCCCGGTGGCACCCACAGGAAGTTCTCAGCTTTAGCCACTCGCGCTGTGTTGAGTGTTTGCACATTGCATCATTGCATTTCATTTTGGCTCTTGAGTTTATCAAGATGAAATGTTTCAATGCTGTGTTAGATTTCTTCTAGAAAAATCTGCTTTATTATTGGATCAGTAATGCCTGAATGACCAAGTTTCTTCTCGTTTTTTTAGTCATTAGTTTATATTGATGATTTACACTTTCAAGTAATATTAATTAAAATTATCGATTAGGAAATTGTCGTTCAGCTTTCTCCTTCAGCATTTATTCTGTTTAGAACGTTGCCTTTCGTGTCTAAGTAAATATTCTTGGAATACGAAAGTGCTAAACTGAGCATTCTGCTCTGATGCTGAGCAGGTTGTTTCTGTGTGTGTGGTCTTCATGTTTACCTTGTTTCCTTGAAAATAATTTTGCCTTGTTCTTTGTAGTCAAGTAATACACCAGGGTTGTAGTAAACCCAGGCTAAGGGGTCAGTAAGTTTGGTTAGTGTAAAAGTATTTTCCTTTTTTGGGGAGATGTGGTACTTTTCTTTCCATTAGCTTTTCCTTTGCAATTAAATTCCACTGAGTTCATATCAAATGAATGTATGACTCCTGAGTGATCTTTGACAGCTTTCCTGAGGGGATTTTAGAGAATTGGATAACAAGAATCTAGTCTGGGGTTTGAAATTCAGTCTAGATAAACCGGAATAGTTAATCCATCGTGAAATAATCAAGGATTGCACATGGTTACATGAATTTCTAGAAAGCAGAGAAACAGCATGCTGCGTAATTCACATCCCAGTCCACTTACCTGCTAAGTGTAACACTCTTTCTGCTGAGAGTTTAGCCATGTTAGGTGGCAATTCCAGGATCTCTCAGGATGGCTAACATGTTAACCTAGGGAAAAAGTAACTTCCAAGTCACTACTTTTTCAGTTGCACACTCAACTTATTTCCAACCTTATTTAGGAGTAGAATTGAAAAAGAAAAGGGGATTAAATAAGACTATTTCAAAATTCATGTTATATCTATCAAGTTGTCAAATCCTCAAGTGTATGTAAGCCATAGAACCAATAATTAAATGATAAAATAATTACAATGTTCTGTACAATTATTCTTAGTACTTGAGTGTTTAATGTGGTTTCTTAGGAGTTAAGAAATCATAAATGTTCAGTCAGTAGCTGAAGATCGAATACTTATGAATATATTTCATATGATAAGGAAACTTGAATAATACTCATTCCTCTAAATGCAGAGTAGGTAGACAAATTAGTTTTGCAAAAAAAAAATTCTACTCTTACTTTTCATCTATTGTTTGACTGTTTACAATGGTAAAATATTTGTGGCTTCTGTTTACTTGGTAATGTTATCAAACTGGAGTCTCTTTCAGAAATGTACATTTTTAATGGAAACAAGGAAACCCTTTGCTGTTGTGTAATGCTGGGTTTGCTCTCCCCCACTAGTGTTCTTACATCCTTTTATAATGCTGAGGATGAATCGAACCTTCTCTTGCCCAAGCTCCCCACATTGCCAAAAAAGTAAGTAGCAGAGTTTTCTTTCTTTGGAATTAATCTTGAAGACTTTTTCCTCTGCTTTTAACAGTGACAGTTTTTTCAAACTTTAAAAATATACATCTTTTACTACAAATTTTTTTTTTTTACCCTTCTCTCTCTTTATCTAGTTACAGCAACACTTCAAAAATATTTAGGTAAGTACACCTTTTTTGTTTTCAAGTAGAATAATCTTTTATTATAGTTAAAAGATATAATTGAACGATGACCCAATTTATTTTTATATTTTAGTGAAGAAAATTCTGATGAAATTATTAAGCTCTTGGGAGATGTCAGGTAAATCTTGTAAATATCTTAAATAAATCTAATTTCTTTAAGTTGATATTTAATTTTTCAGAAGTTTCAAGAACAAGTCTTTTATTATGTTATTTCGTTATTAACACCTCTCACCAATATGCATGTATTAATATCTGTTATTTTATGGCCTTTGATTTTGTCAAATTTTAGTACAATTTATTTTAATGAGGAGTACAAGAGATTCTAAATTTTAAACTTAGTTATCTAAATTCTGTAAGCATATTTAATGTTTTATGTCATACCCGTGATAAAACTGACAGCACTTTGTATTAGCTAGAGAAGGATTTTTAATTTATTTATTTATCTTTGGTTTTTTGAGACAGGATCTTGCTATGTAGTTCAGTCTGACCTTGAACTCAGAGCAATCCTCATGCCTCAGCCTTCTGAGTGCTAGGATTACAGGTGTGCCCCACCACACCTGGTTTTGAGTTTTTTTTAGGCTACAGAAGATTTATGTTGCTCTTTTGAGAAAAAAGGATAGGCTTGACAGGACTGTGGGTTTGCTTGGTGCTCAGTTCCCTCTGCAGAGCACCTCAGTGTGTAGATTATGTGGGAGCAGGAGCAATTATTGCTTGGTTTAAGAACTCCGTCAACTCTGTTGTTGAATGGTCCTCAGCTTGTTGCATTGTTTTTATTTAGGCTTAATATCCTTGTCCTTGGAGGAAGCTCTGGATTTATTGAGCTTTATGCTTATGGAATGTTCAAAATTGCTCGAGTCACAGGGGTAAGTTTTTCTTTAAAATTTTTCTATAGTTTCTCTTAGAATAGTAGCAAATCTACTTGTAGAATAAGTACTTTTCCAGTTTCAGTTCACTCTTAAATGTTTAGAGGATAATTTTCTTACAAAAATAATAGTGATATGATGTCTGCAGAGGTCAGGAGCTATTGGTGAAACTAGTCGATAGTTTCTTAACAAAAAGATTAGTGTGATCCATTCAGTTATAGTGTAATGTTACACCATAACTCTCTAAGAGTTAGAATTCGTGATTGGAGTGTAATAAAAATCATCAGAAGCAGTCTTAAGCTCTGTGCTGAGTCTGCCACAATTGCCAAATCTCGGTCTTCTCCAGAGTTTTTACAGCTTACTCTTAGTGTCCCGGAAGGGGTAGAGAACAGCACAGGCTGTGTGGAACCTGCCTCTTCAGCACCTGCTGCAGACCCTTGATGGCGGGGACGGGAGGCAGGGCCATGTGGCTGGGCTCCTGTGTTCACTCACTGTGCAGGTCTGCTTTCTAAAGCTCTGGGAATTTTTGCTTCCAGTATTCAGGCAGATACAACCTAGCAGTGTTACCAGATGTACTGAGAGGGTGTTAACTGTTTTGCAGATTGCGGGTACTTGTCTGGCGTTATGTTTATCAAGTGATTTGAAGTCACTGTCAGTGGTCACAGAGGTGTCTGCTGGTGGCGCTCAGGAAGTTTCGTACTTTCAGGTGGGTATTGGAACCTAATGGCAATAGAAAGTAAATACAGATTTTATAGGTTTTTGTTTTTTTGGTGTTGGGGATCAAACCTAGGCCATCATGTGTGCTGAGTACGTTCTCTATCACTGAGATAAACCCCTAGTGCCTATAGTTTTTTATTGTCCATGTCTCACTGTATTCTAATTGTCATCGAAACAAAACGAATCAGCTTGGAGTTTCTAAGTTTTGTACATTGTATGTTACTGTAGTGAATACTGTATTATTTTCCTCCTGCTCCAGTATAGTTTTAATAGAAAGAGCTTCCATGGTCTGGTAAAAACCATGCTAATTGATTACTGTACCAATTTAACTTTGAACCAAGTATTTTCTTAGACTTGTCCCTAGTATTATTAAAGACTAATATTTATTGATCATTTGAAGGTGCCAACTACTGAGTGCTTCAAATGCAGCAACTTGGTGTGTAGCCGTGTGGTTCTTCCTGCTTTACGGACATGTACTCAGGCTCACACAGGAACCGCAGGGCCTGCTCGGTATCACGGTGTCAGAAAATGTTGCCAGGCGGTCTGGTTCCTGGATCTTTGCTCTTAACCAGCACACTGCTGCTTGTGTAAAATGACTGCTTAATATTGAGAGAACTTTTCTTACTGTGTGCTGTTTATATTATAGATTGAAGGACTGAGGGGCTCCCATAGAGCATTTAGGTTTTAGTTTTACCTTGCCAAGAAATCATCCCAGAATTTTTCACTTAATTGTATCCCAGCCACTCTGCGTGATTACCTGAGAATCTCAAAAGTAGAACAAAAAAGTGATG
>PVJO010015503.1:0-16527 GCA_004026905.1 Hystrix cristata
GTAGAATAGATAGTATGTTTTAAAAAAAAAAGAGAGATAGTATTCAAAAGAGAGGAAAACTAGATAGGGAAAAGGGGGATAAAGAAGTTTAAAAGAAAAGTAAGATGAAAGGGAAAAAAAATGGAAAAGTGTAAATACACTTGTTGCAAATAGGGAGGGGTGGGTGAATGGAAGGGAGGGGAGGGGAAGAGGGGGGAAGAGGGGGGAAAAACCAAGATGTATCATGTACAGGTACAAAATAACCATGTTGATTATGATCATTATGTATACAATGTACCAATACATGTTCTTGGTAAAAAAAAAAAATTAAAAAAAATTAGAAAAAAAAAAGAAAACATGCACATGGGGGTAGAGATGAGCTACAGTGAATAGACCTTTCTCTACCTCTCCTTATTCCCTAGAAGTAACTATTTAAAGCTCATATTAATTCTTCTCTGGTATCTAGCTCCATATGACTTGAGTGATTTTTACACTGCTACTTTCAAATCTAGCAAATTTGGAAATTATCCAGAGATTTCCTTTCATTATCTCTTGCAATCATCCCTTTTCTCTATCTTCCACTTTCTCTGTATGGCTATCTCATGACTTTGGGCTGGATAAACTACTTTGTATTTATGTAGTTTTGACTGTAATTGTTTACTACTGAGATAAGTAGGGTACTGTTTCCCTTCTACTGGCTTTTGTGTTTTTTTCTTTGAATTGTTAAAAAATTTGCTTAATTTTCTGTGGGCTCTGATTTCTCAAATGTTCCAACAGATGTCACATGCTTGGTTTTCTAACAGTTGTAACACAATTCTATTTCTTTCTCCCTTACTACCTGTCTCTGTAGCCTTCTGCTTGCAGTTCTAATCTGGATTCATTGTTTCATAAGCCTGATGTACATTTCTTATCTTGAGACTTTTATTTATAGATATTTGTTGTCTTTTCTCTTGGCTTTTTTCTCTTAAGTTGCTTATCTAATTAGCTGTAAGAGTGCGTGGGAGATAAATTTCAAGTATTCCGTATCTGATACTGGCCTATTCTTGAATGGTAATTGGGTCAAGAATAGAATTCTAGGTTGAAATTGTTTTCTCTCAGAATTTTGCACATGTTTTTCATTGTCTTGGTAGTCAGTCTTCTATTGATGATAATTGCTTTTCTTACTCCTGTTTGCTAACTCTTTTCTTTTCTGGATATTTTCAGGATTTTCTGTTTGATTTCAGGGTCTGTTTTAGTTATTTTTCTCTCGTTGTTGGGACAGAATACTCGATACCCAAAGTTAGGGGAAGAAAGGTTTATTAGCTCACAGTCTGCAGAGATTTCAGTCTATAGTCTGCTGGGTCCCAGGCGGGGCGGCGTGCAGACCGGCAGCCGGCTGGCTGCAAAGTAAAGTGAGGAAATCCAAGGAATGTATGCAAATAAGCAATGCAAACAAGCAGCTAGTTAAGCTTCTTCCTGTATCTTTACCTAGGCTACCTGCCCCCAGGGCGGCCCGCACTCCCGCGGCCAATTTCAGTCTCACATCCTTGATCCCAGCAGAACAATGCCAAACCGATCAATGGATCAATTTAGTAATCACACACTCTAGATCCAGCTATCTCTTACCACATGAGGCTTTGGGGGGACATCTAGACACAAACCATAACAGGGTCCTAGAACTTTATGATAATACGTTGTAGTATGAAGTCCCCACATGTGCAGTTCTTCGGTGTACTTAGTCAATCTAGACAACATTGTTCAATAGAATTCTTTGTTATCATTGAAATGTTCTGTCTGCACTGCCCAGTACAGTGGGTATTGAATGCTTGAAATGTGATTGGAAGTGGAAAGGGATCGGATTTCTTGCCTTCAATCTTAATTAAACATGAATAGTTAACATATTAAGCAGTGTAATAGAAATACATATCTTTGAGTTGAAGGAAATTCACTTTTGAATTCCTTCTTGGTGCTACATATGCATTCAATATTTATATTGTTTTGACTATATTGTTTACAGGTGAAGGAATTAGAGTACTTTGATCTTTAGATCCTTTTTTGATTTTGTGAGCTAAAAAATGTCTCCATTTCCCTCTCCTACACTTTTTGGAAGACTCTGACCTCTTTGATCTTGTAATTTTCTTGTTTTTCTCCCCTGTTGTCCATCTTTGTCTTAGTCTTTGTAGGATTTCTTTGACTTCCTTATTGAACTTTGCAATTAAAATTTAAAATTTTAAGTATTAAGATTTTCTTAGCCTTTTCTTCTTCGATAAATGTAATATTTTCTCTGTCCAATGACTTTCAGGTTTTTATGGTTGTATATGTGTGTGTGTGTGTGTGTGTGTGTGTTTTACATGTTCTTTGTTTCTCTTATACTGTTTATCCTGTCATCTGTCTTTTATGTTTGTGGTTTCTTTTTTATATGTTTTTTGTTTTTAAAATTTTATTTTAATTAGTACATTTTGCATTACTTAATGATTACATTCATCATAGGGAGTTGGTATATGCACACAACAAGTCTTAGTTCTTTTTACTTCCCTTTCTCCTTTGAGCCTTCTTATGGTTAGGTATCTTTTCCTATTTAACAGGGAGGCACCAAAACCTATTTGGAGTGGTTTATAAATGGATCAGACTTGTTGACTCATGGCTGTCATTGTTAGGGGACTTGGACAAAATCGATCATTTTGTGGAGGACCCAAAATGCTGATGTCTATTTCCTTTGACTATTGAGGCTTTTCACAGAAGAAAACTTCAACTTCATGCAAAGTAATCTTGCTGCTGGTTCTGTAGGAGCCTGCCAAGGAAGTTAGCACCAAAACCTCTCGGGCAGCATGCAGACTTTCCTTCTGTACCTGTTTTCGCTCTGACTCTAGAATTTCTGCCTTTGGCTGGACCTGGTATTCAGGGATTGGAAGCTTTCTGCAGCATAAGACTTTTTTGGTTTCCTTCAAGAATCTGAGATACAGGGTAAGGGAGGAGACTTGAGTTAAAGTGCTGCTTTCAGGTGCTGTTTGTACCAGAAATCCTTACAGCAAAATCTGTAAATGACTAGAGGTTGTTCTCTTGAGAGCAGGATTCTTTGGAAATGTGTGAAAATTGCTGTACCAGAAATATATAGAGATTATTGCCAAGAGACAGAAACAAAGACATCATTCATTCAGTTGGAGGTGGGGCTAGTGGGAAAAAGGAAACCTTCATTTAAATTTTGAAATCAGTTTTATAGTTTACTAGGACTTTGGAGAGTAGTTCTTCAAGGTTATTAAATGTCAGCATTTTTCATTATTTGTCTAACACAAAACTGTGTCTCTTCTGTGTCAGTTAGGAAGTAATCTTCACATTCAAACACTCATTAATTTTGGTTCACTTTATCAAAGAAGCATAGTGTTTATCATCTCTTCTCTCATGCAATTAATTTTGTTTGTAGTGATGTTCACAGTTGATATCTGTCAGTTTGATGTGACGGAAAGTCAGGTCAAGCATTATTGTAACAATATACGAACGATTCAGTAGGGTAGATCTTGAAAGTAATTTTTTACTTAACATTCTTTCTATATAGATTTCCCAGCTGTGAATTGGGTCCTTCAGTTTGATTGTCCAGAGGATGCCAACACATACATTCACAGAGCCGGTAGAACTGCCAGGTAGGTATGGTGCCCCCCCGCTTTTTTTTTTTTTTGGCTTTTTGTACTGTACTGTCTAAGTAACAAGACTGCTTCCTTAACTTTAGGCAAAGAATGCAGGAACTGGGTAAGTGAGTGCTAGTTTGGTATTTTGTGGCGTGGATTGATAGCAACCTGACAGCTGCTGTAAATCATATGACTGAGACTTGATTCCTGTTGAGAAAAATCCATGAGTCTTATTTTAAATTAAGTTTTTCAAACTTTTCATCAGAACTGCTTGCTAATCGTCATCTAATTGAAGATTGATGACCTATTTTCAGGTGAAGAAACTGAGTCTTTGAGTAGTTAATGTTGAAAGATCCAGAACTAGAATTTTGAACCCAGGCAGTTGACGCCTCTACTCTAGGACCTTCTGTGGTATAGGATCTAATAAGGGTAGCGTAGTTTTAGTCTTGGATTTCTTTTTCCTTTCTTTCCCTTGGGGAATTAGAGGCATCAGTGAGGGCAGCTCCCAAGTATTTTTTTCTTTTTGTTTCTGTTCTCCACATTCCCAGTAAAAGTACCCTGTAGATGCTCAAAAACTATAGGGAAGCTGTCTAGAAAAGAAGATAGCAAAATCAGTTATTTGGCGCTGTATGGCGTATTAAAGTATCTGAATGCATGAAAAGGATTACATGGTATGTTGGTGGTATGGAGGTTGCAGTGAGGCTAGAGATGTATGCTGCTGATAGAAATGTAAATGATGAAAAGCTTTCTGAATAGTATTTAGTGATACTTAGCAAAAGCCATAGAGTACTTTTTTTCCCCTTAGTAATACTGTATCCAGAAATTGGTTTTAAAAATAAGGAAACAGGGGCTGGGGATTTAGCTTGATCCCCGGCACCAAAAAAAAAAAAAAAAAAAGAAAACAGATGAATACAATTTTAGTAACTGTAACTTTTTTTCTATTTGTAATGGGTAAGAATTGGAAGTAACATAAATATTCATCACAGGTTGTGTTTAATTTTGATTAGCCACAAATGGACTGTATAGTAAGATCCTGCTTAATGCAGTGGGTACGTTTTAAGAAGTTCCAGCACTAAATGAAACAGTGTTAAATGAGGTTGTTTTAACACGTAAATAGTGGGGATGGGTGAAACAGAACAGAGAATAAGAAAATTTATCAATTTTTTTGTTTTATTACATTACTTATATACATTTTTATTGCTAATAGTTTAATTCACAAAATGTTCAGAAAAATCTAAAAAATTCAGAAAAACAATTTGTTTTGAAAAGGAAGGTTCTCCATTGGAAAATTTTTTTTTATAATGAAGCTATCTAATGTTTGCTTTTTTCAGTTTTGGTTGGCAAGCAATTGTTCATAGCAAGACATCATATCAGTGGCACTTCATCTTTCCTTTAAACATCTTTCAAAGTTTGGATCATTTTGTATAAACTGATACATAATTTCTGTTACAGTTGCTAAACCTTTTTTTAGAAAATCCATTGAAAGTTCCCAAATTTTACTGTACTTACATGTAATCGCGTAATACCAAAACAGTGTTAAGTGGAACACTGTTAAGCGAGGTCTTACTGTATTTGGTTTTACATTTTATTCCCATTTTCTTTGTCATCAAAACTGGGTGATGGGTACTACCACAGATCTTTGTGTTGGTCTTCCTGGACTAGCAGATGCTTCTGATTTCAAGTCAAGAACTTTTAAGGCTTTCCCATGGAATATAGGCTCTTTAGGCACAAGGGTTAAGTCTTCATCTAAGCAAAGACTGTGCTTTTTAATACACTAAATATTCCAGACTGACCTTGACCTTGTGGTGCTCCTCTTGCCTCAGCTTTCTGCTTTCTGAGATTACAGCTGTGCACCACCACATCCAGCAATAATATATTTTCAGTAAGTAATGAAAGTAGTATAACCAGCTCTCTCTAGCTCTCAGGCCCTTGGTTTGGGACAACAAAAATTGAAGCTGACTAAACAGCAAATAGCAAGCAGTGAGAAATGTCCAAATTTCTGTTGTTTAGAAACAAAAGGAAAGTCTCCCTGCTAGTTGGGGAGGGGTTCTGTAAGGCAGACACCAGAGATGTTTAAATGCATTGGCTTTTTATACAGTTTCTGGTACTGATGTGCATGACAGAAAGCAAGAATGCTGCTGGTTGCAGGTAGGTCTTTAATGACCTGAAAGCAAGCTGCTTTGTTTGCATTTCACTTCTGCCAAGGTTTTCCCCATTTGTTTAGGGACCCTTCACTCTTTGTCTCTTGCATTCCATTGGGCCCTGATAATCAGTTTGTTTAAGTTAGCTATTTGGGTCCTCAGGTATGTTAATTCACTTAAACCTAGACTTAAAGTTTACTTCAGGTTAATTATTTGGGACCTGTGCCCTATCTGACTAATTTCCCCTATCTGCTTGCTTCAGTAGGAATGAATTTAGTGTAAGTTGTCTTTGTGGTTTAAGACAAACTAGTCTTTGGAATTTTGTTTTCCTCTGAGATCTAAAAATGGGGACATGGTTAGAATAGCAGCTTATTTTTTCCATTTTATAAGAAGATGGATGATGTCTCAGTGGTCTTTACTGTATTGGGTACATATTTGGATAGTAGTTCATACTTGTATCTTCTGAGAATTCATTAGTGGTGGTTGGTGAAATAAATCTCACGTTGTTCTTCTTAGTAAATGGGTAGTATGTATAAACTTGTGCATGTATCCACGCACATCTGCGTTTTGTGTCTTGTGGGTCTTTGGTTAGGTAAGGTTGGGTATGGTGTCTCACATGCATACAGACTAGAAGATTACTTACATGTCATTTACCATGTGTCATTGGTGTAGATATGGACAGGGCAGACTGATTCCTTCATAGAAACACAGGCAGTATTTTAAAATTATTTTCCCTGCATAAAAATTATTAGACATTTTAATGTGTCAGGAAAATGTCCAAAGGAGGAAATACTTCAGGGTTTTTGCTTCTCAAGAAATTGTTGGAAATTAATGTACAATACTTGAACATGCTGTGGCGAGCATTAAATTGGGTCATAATGACTGGAGATAAAGAAAAATTAGAACAACATCATGATGATTATATCTGAAGAGAGAAGACTAACTTCAAGAATGTTTTAATGTAGTTTTTTATGTGATCATTAATTTTTAAAGACGTCTGTTTCCCCCTTTATATTTAACTATATTGTGAATTGACTACTTTAGATATGTAATCAGTGAAAAGGTAAACATAGAAAAGCTTATTTTTTAGCTGGGTGTGCTGGCTCATGCCTGTAATCCCAGCCCTTGGAAGAATGAGGCAGGAGGATTCTCGAGAGTTAAAGAGTAGCCTGGACTATGTAGCGAGTTCAAGGCCAGCCTGAACTACATAGCAAGACCCTGTCTCGAAAGAAAGAAAGGAAGAAAGGAAGGAAGGAAGGAAGGACAGAAGGAAGGAAGGAAGAAAGGAAGGAAGGAAGGGCGGGCTTATTTTTTTCCTCTGGTAGTTTAAAAGTTGCCTTTAATGGGTTTACAGATAATTAGAAAGTTTTGTGGGCCATGAGACTGAATAATTGAGTTGAGTAAAGGCTAAATTGAAATTTGAAACTAATTGAAATCCTGTGTTAGGCTGTAATTAAAACCAGGTTGCCAGATAGTGTTTGCTTTTGGAATTGCAGTATAATACATGAATATAGAAAAATGAATTCATTAGTGAAGTAGTTAAGGTTAGGGGACTATGGTGTTTAAAAATCTTTTCTGTGTTTTAGCTAAATAAAAATGAAGGGTGATACAGAAAATTTTGCCTTCCACTACTTAATTCTCTTTTACCTTTATTTTAATCTGTCTAGAATTCTTTGGCTCTATAGCAGTTGAGACATTTCCCTCTATTTCCCTTAACCATCTAGACCTCTCTTAGCAAAATGATCTCCTTTTGATGCAAATGGGGCAAGAGATATAAATATGTTATAATGCTGCATCCTCTGGTACATCTTGTACTAAACAGTGACTTTCTTTCAGATTTACAGGTTTTGTTACTCAAAAAAATCAAGCTCTTATTTCTTATAAATGTGCAGTTGAAAATAGAAAAGATTTGGGAAAGATACACACCAGAATGATTCTATTTGGTGAAGATAGGAGAATTGTGGATATAGGAAGGGAATTTAGGTATATTTTTGTTTCCAGAGTACAGGGAGGTAAGATCATTTCAGCAATATTCAGTTCATCCTTAGTTGCCTGGCTACATTTTGTGGCTCTGAGATTTTGCGAGGAATTTAGGTAGCAGAATGTGATTCCACTAGGGGACAGCAGAGGCCAAACCTTTGGAGTACACACTTGCTGGCTGCAATTTTTAACAGTGAATATCAAGCTGGAAACTAGTTAAAACCCCTAACTTAGGGAGGTTTCATGGTTTGTGGAAAGTACTGATTCTTTAAGGAATCAATGAGAATTTTTTATAGATTTTAATTGGTTTGTAAGTGGAAATAATAGTGACAACAATTTCCATGAGCATTAATTTAGGTTCACTCTGAATTTCTTACACATACAATGGAAGCAGCATTCACTAGTGAAATTTCTCATTTATTTCATTCCTGCAGCTGAGATTTGCTGAAGTCCTATCTTCAGTCTATTCCTCCAGGATGAAGGCCGGTGCTTCCTTACATAGCCTTTTGCCTTTGTTGGTTTCTAGGATTTAAAGGCTTAATAAAAGAATGAAACAGATTCTTTATTTTCTATCCTGAAGTAGTGAGAAGTTGGGGTAGAATAGGCAATGTAGCTGTAGAGGTAGAAAAGGGGCTGCCATTTCTTGAGAGTCCACCATTTCCCAGGCACTTCCTCACCCTTACTCTGCTACTGTCTACTCAGTATAGCAGGTAGTGATCTTTTTAAACATAACTCACATCTTGTCACTCTTCTGATGGTGTCCTTGTTCACTCAGTGATAGTTACCTTCAGGCCTATACCTTCATCCCCCTCCTACTCTCATATCCTGTTCTGCCCTCGTTCCCTAGGCTTCACACCTGTCCTGCTCTTTGTTGTATATCCAGACATCCTCTTGCTTTAGGGCCTTTGTATTAGCTGTTTCTCTGGAATGCTTTTTCCTCAGCGTATCCACATGGCTGTTTTTCTTACGTTTTCCCAACCACTCTTCCTCTCTGTTCCTTTTCCATTTTCCATAGCACTTAGTACCTTCTGTAAGAGCGTTTACTTGGTATTTTTTCCCTTCCTTCTCTTTCTCCTTACTAGATTGTCAGTTCTATAAAAGCAGCAATGTTTGTCTATTTATTGATGTACCTAAAGTACTTTGAAAAGGGCCTGGCATATACTGGATGTTTGAGATAACAAATTAGACTCATGAACCACATTGTACCCAATATATTATCTTATGCAGTGTAGTAAATTGCTCCCTGGCCTAGTGGCTTGCAGAAATTTAATTATTTATTTCAATTTCTTTGAGTCGAGAATCAAGGTATGGCACAACTGTGTCCTCAAGCTCTCAGTCTTATCACAAAGGTGCTATGAAGGTGTCATGAGAGTGCTTTAAGGCTCAGTTGGGGTAGAGGCATTGCCAAGCTCATTTATATGGTCGATTGTTTCCTCTGTGGCTATTGATCAGAGGTAGTGTCTTAGTTCCTTTGCGTATGGGCATCTTCGAAGGACAGCTCGTGGGACTGCAGCTACTTTATTCAGAGAGTGTGAATGAGAGAGAAAGGGAGAGAGAAGTATAGAAGCAACAATGTCTTTTATGACCTAAACTTGGAAGTCATATTCCATCTTACCTGCAGTATCTTAGTGTTTACAAGAGTCAGACCTATTCCTTGCCAGGGGAATAGAGAGGGTATGAATACAAGAGGTACAGATTTTTGAGAGTTGTTTTAAAAACTGTCTGCCACACCCAGTGTAATGCTTAAATAATTACAAGGATAAAAGCAATTTTAAGGTATAGGTAAAACAGGAACAGGTTTAAGACTGGTCTTTCTTATTATGTAGTGCTCTGGGCCAGATAAACAGAGAAGTCTAACAGTGTGTGGCATATCACTTAAATAGGTGATCTGTTTATACCTGGTCACAAAGCTCACCAGAGACATAGCCTTTGAATTTATACACTGAACAGTCCTGGCATGTCCTGTTAAACCATCTCTTACATGAGGATTTTTGGGCTAGTATATACCACATTTATTTCCAAGGGGTCACTAGTATTTTTATGAAGAGATTTGACAATATTTTTAAAAGCCAGGACAACCTCTTCCCGGCCCCTCACCTCTGTAACATAAAGAAAATGGACGGACTGTGGCTTAGCCAATTACTTTTGAAGACTCAGTAAATACTTGTTGAGTGAATAAATGAATGGATTTGTTTAGTTTATAGAACAACTTTGTGAAAGGTTTTCTTACCAGGAAAGGCCTTTGCAGAGACTTTGAGGTAAAGTAAGTCTAACATTATTTAGTTAAGTACCAGGCCTGGATTTATATTCAGTTCTTTCTGACTCATTCTTGCCAAAATTAAGTGCCTTAATTCAGTGTTTTTACCTAATGGATTCTAGTGGTTGCTGCCTCCATGCAGGGCTTCTGGAATGCATGAAAGCCAGATCCTTAGAGAAGGAATGTAGATGTCTATTTAAATTTGCTTCTGTTTGTGGTTATGAAAACCAACTAAAATATGTGTTTTCCTTCATTTGGAGTATGAGAGATGGATATCCCATAGTTGTTCAAATACTATCTTTAAAGTTAGACACTTGGGTTTGAATTTGACTTAGTTGCCACCCTTGTACCAGTTTTTAACTTCTAAGTCTGTTTTTTATTCTATAAAATCAAGTTAATAATAACTATCTCTTAATTACCTAAATGTATACTTCTAGGTGGTATTAGTACTGCTTTCATTTTGCTTTTTGTTCTGAATCTATTACAATTTTATGTAGCTTTAAAAAAAATTCTTTGCTGAGAACAGAGTTGGTAAGAGTTCAGTGATAGTCAGCTTTTCCATTGCTAGACTCAGTACTCAACCCCCATGGCTTAAAGGAGGAGATTTTTTTTTTTGTTTTTTGTTTTTTGTTTTTTAAGGAGGAGAGTTTTAATTTGACTCATGGTTTCTGGTAGATTCAGTCCACAGTTGGCTACTCCAGGGCAGAAACATCACAGTGGAAAAGCACGGCGGAGCAAAGGTGCTTATTCGTAGCAGTTGGAAGCAGAGCAAGAGAAGAGTGCCAGAGTGGGGCAAGGGACCGGACAGAGAACCCAAGGCCACACCTTCATGATCCCCCAGACACACGTAGCAGTGTGCTCCACCAGTCCCAAGTGCAGATCCTGTGTCTATAATGGTGATACCTATTTGTTATTTCTGAGATCTTAGGTAGCAGATAACAGTCTTTGTCCCAGAATATTTTCAATCATGTGCTTTTCTCTTTTAAACCCAGTATAGAGTCTTTAGACGTTTCCCTAAGTCAGAGATACCCTGTTTCCTGGAATGGTGAGTTCTTTTTGTACCACACTGTGTAGGAGGAACAGAACAGTTGGGCTGGAATTTCTTATAGCTGGCTTTCTGCATGTGTGTTCCAGACTGCACTGTTCTCCCACAGCGACATGTAGTCTTCGGGATGATTCCCACAAGTAAGGCTAAGGGTTAGGGAGAATAAAAGGAGACATAGGAAAGGAAAAAGAGACGAACTGTGGAATAGCAAAATATATCGAACAAATGTCTCCCTTTCTTTACCTCTTTACCTTCCTTTACCTCTTGTATTGTGAACAGTGACTAGTATATTAATAATCATGATTGTAGAATTTTAGAGGATACAGATTCAAGTGTATATATAAGTAAGAAAATGTAGTGTATAGTGATAAAGTATTTTATCTAAAGTTATACGGCTGTTATGGTTTGTGCCTAGATGTCCCCCCAAAGCCTCATATGGTCATAGGTGGGGCTTTTCAGAGATGGCTGAATCTAGGGTGTGTGATGCTGGGATTAAGGGTGTGTGATTACTAAATCAGTCAACTGATTGGTTTGGCGCTGCTCTGATCGCAGCAGCCTGGATAAAATATGAGGGGCAGAAAGAGGCTGCTAAAGTCCCTTGCCTGCTTTGCTGCCTTCTGCCTGCCAGGAGTGGTTTCTCCTCTGCCATGCCTCGCTGCCTTGGAGCTAGCCAACTAGGAACTGAAACCTCTACAAACTGTGAGCTTAATAAACCTTTCCTCCTTTAATTTTGGGTGTCAGGTATTTTGTCTCAGCAATGAAAAAAGTAACTAAGACAGCAGCTAAGGAATGGTACAAAATGAGTGAAACCCAGTTCTTTTTATTCTAAATTTAGTTTCATCTGCTGATGTTTCTAGTGATCATTTGCTTTCATTCACCTAGCACATATTTACTGAACAGCTCTTACGGACCTGTAGCATGTGTATGCATGTCTTCAAAGTTAATGGTCCAGATGAAGAATCACAAATATTGGTAGTACTAAAATGTGTGTTAAATAAGATAAGGGTGATACAAAAGACATAAAACATATAAAATGTTTTTTAAAATTTATTTTTAATTACATTATTATTATAAAAACAATGCTTTGCTCATTATATGCTAGGCAATTATGGCAGAACAATTACCAACACCCAAAACTCACCACCTGAAAGTTTTTTGTGTGTGCTTCTGTGTATATATTTTTAAATTACAATAATGGAATTGTTCTAAAATAGATCCTTTTAGAACCTGAGTTATTAACATGGAGAACCAGGCTCAGAGAATTGATGGTGATATGAATAGGAAAAGTTTAAGGAACAGTTAGAGATTCAACTAGAATGGAATGGATGTGTTAAGAATCTGAATTGGAGTAAAGATTATTGACTGTCTTAGTTACTTTTCTCATTGCTGAGACAAAATACCTGACCTAAAGTTAAAGGAGGAAAAGTTTATTTAGCTCACAGTTTGTAGAGATTTCAGTCCATAATCGGCTGGCTCCAAGGCTGGGTGGCATGGCAGACAGGCATCATGAAGGAGAAACAGTTCATGGTAGGTGGAAGGTAGCAAAGCAAGGAAGGGGCTTTATAGCAGCTGTTTTCTGCCCCTTTTATATTCTGTCTAGGCGACTGGGATTAAGGCAATGCCAAACCAATCAGTGGACTGATTTAGTAATCACACATCCTTAATTCCAGCATCACACGCTCCAGATACAGCCATCTCTGAAAAAGCCCCAGCTATGATTCCATGAGGCTTTGGGGGCATGTGTAGATATAGACGTAACATTCACTACTTTTTTTTTAAAAGACAGGCTACTGCTATATAGTTCAGACTGATCTTGAGCATGTTATGTAGCTCAGGCTGGCCTCGAATTTGTGACAATCCTCCTGCCTCAGCCTCCTGAGTGCTGGAATCATAGCCATGTGCCACCACTCCCAGCAAGATTATTAACTCTTGGTTCAAAGGCAGATTTTCACTGTAACAGCAGGGTTGTTCTCCTCTTTTTGGCCATAGTTTTCTTAGATTGTTTCAGTGGAAAATTGCCATGTGCATATAAGTCAAGGGTTTGGATTTCTTATTTTAGCCAGAAATACTAGTGAACTGCAGAATATGCAGATAAGCTTCCTGATATCTTTTGGATAATCATAATCCATTTCTTTTTTTTTTCATTTAATTTAATTTTTTTTTTAACCAAGAACATGTATTGGTACATTGTAATACATAATGATCACATTTATCATAGTTATTTTGTACCTGTACATGATGTATCTTAGTCCCCTGACCCTTCCCCACCCCTCCCTTCTGTTCCCCCTTTCCTTATTTATAGCAGATTTATTTACATTTTTTCCTTTTTTCCCTAATCCCTTTCTTTCCCTTCTCCCTTCCTTCTTTTCCCCCTTTCCCCTTTCTAGTTCTCCTCTCTTTTGAATATTATCTTTCTTTTACCTAATATCTATTATGCCTCTGTCTTTATGTACACTTATGGTTTCTCATATCAGAGAAACAATTTGATGTGTACTGATGAGTGACTGATTTATTTCTCTTAAGAGTATGCTCTCAGGGTGTATCCATTTACCTACAAATGACCCTAGTTTATCCTTTTTTATGGCAGAGTAGTACTCCATTGTGTAGAAAAACCACATCTTCTTTAGCCATTCCTTAGTGGTTGGGCATTTGGGTTGTTTCCAAAACTTAGCTATTACAAATCATAATCCATTTCTTGAAGATCCTTATTTCTGGAGGGAATCTTCATATATTTTAATTGAAAAAGTAGTGGATTAGAAATTTTAAAGTGTGATACATAGTAACCAGTTGATTTTAGACCAACTTCTTAGCAATATTGGGGATATTGCTTTTGTAATCTAAATGCTAGCTCATGAGCCTTGCTTGTAAAAGTGCTTTTATTCTTGAAATAAAAACTACTGGAAATTTTTTGGTGTCAGCATATGGGAGATAATTTGTATTTTACATTGTCCTGGGGAAAAGATGTACGTAATGTAAAATAGGTAAAATGGCTAGCTGTGATCTTAATAGATGCTTGTCAGGTGGAATTTATCTTTGGACATCATTTTCTACTTTCCTTTGGGAATTTTTCCTTTGAATGTGTCTGTTGCAGTTTATTTTAACCATGTGTCACTGTTTATATATATTTTGTTAGCTATAGCTTTAAAGGGTTCAGGCATTGTTTTTTTGTGACTAGCTGGTTGGCTGGCTGGCTTTCTTTCTTTCTTTCCCCTTCCTTACTCCCTCCCTCCCTCCCCCCTCTCTCTTTCTTTCCTTCTTCTCTCTCTCTCTCTCTTTCTCTCTCTTTCTTCCCCTCTTTCTTTCTGTTTTTTGAGCCAGAGTCTCACTCTGTAGTTCAGGCTGACCTTAAACTCACTCTATAGTCCAGGCTGGCCTCAAAATCACAGTGATCCTCCTGCTTCAGCCTCCCAAGTGCTGGAATTACAGGCACATGCCACCATGCCCTGCCTTTTTGTGACCTTAATGCTACTCATTTTCCCATGTTCTCCCTGGAAGCATGAATAGATAGATCAGATAGATATAGGTAACTAGCCTTATTATTCCTGCTTTTGAGTCCTTTGGAAGATCACAGAACTTTCCGCACGTGCTTTTTTGTTCTTACAGAGATTTGTCTTACCCCTTGGCTATAGTTCTTGTCCTGTGCAGACTTATGGGCCTATTGATTTCATCCAGCTGTCTCTGAATTAGGATAAAGGGTAAAAGGGTTGGCTATCCCTAGCCCTTTGTTTTCCTCCTTTGTGTTCCTGTTGGGCCATACGGAATGTATTTAGAAAGAGAAGAGCTTAATTTGATCCTCAGAATATGGCTTCCCCGATGGCATTTTGGGAGTATAGTGCTGAGTGGTCAGTGTTAACTGATTCCAGTCTTTTTTGAAATTTAATCTGCCCTTGGTGAGGTGTTCTTGCTGCAGAAGTTTTGATGTTTCTCAGATACATTGTGTGCTTGAGGTGTTACCTTGTTACTTTAGAATAGATAACTTCCGCCTTCATAGATGGTTCCATCTAACACTGCAAAGGGGGAATGTTTTAAATTCATTTTGCTTTGTAGTAAATGAAGATTAAAATCTTTGAGTCATGTAATTCTGCATTTAGAATGTAAGGAAGATACTTGGCACTAAGTTTTTCAATTATGAAACAGATAATTAGCTAAAAGAATAAACTGTATGTTCAGTTTTACTCTCTTCCCAGGTTTATGAGAAAAAGTAAAGAAGCATGAAGAAGAAAACTATTCATTGGACTCTCAAATGCTGTATTTTCCCTATGGAAAATTAGGCTTGTCCATATATCCTTACCTCTGATTTTAGACTAATTTCTAAATCTTTGAGTCTCAGTTTAGAGGTCCCTTCCTCAGGGCAGTTTTCCTGACACTAAGAATGCATTAACCAGAGCTCTGTTTCCTGTATGTCTACACTAACACTCAAAACCTTGAATTATTACTGGGTTTAATATCCATCACAATGAGTAGTCAGATCTCTTAACACCAGGACCATATCTGTTTTCTCACTACCCAGTAGTTGGCATTATGGCTCTTTAATAAAATTACAAAAAAAAAAACCTAGTGAATTAACTAGAAGAAAACATTTTTATTTAATTTTTTTTATTTTTCTATTTTTTTTGTCTTCTGAGACAGGGTCTCACTCTGTAATTCCAGCCGATCTTGAACTCAGTATGTAGCCCAGGCTGGCTTTGAACTTGTAGCAGTCTTCCTGTTTCAGCCTCCTGAATGCTGGGATTACAGGCTGTGCCACCATGCCCCATTTTGATTTAATTCACATTTTTCTGTGGCTGGCACATAAAGATATTTATTTATTTATTTATTTACTTAAGTTAGATTGCAGTTTTATCTTTTGTGTAAGAGTTGAGTTTTAAAATGAACATGTAAGGCAAAATTGCCCTTTAGTCATCAAAATAAAGTGTAATACCATCTCTCAGTAAATTGTTGAAACCATTCATCCCACTCCCCCTGCCAGCATTCCATGGTAAAGTTATGCTGCATCCAAGGTCCTCCAAAACCAGGCTCTAATGTACCCTTATACTAATCTTTCTTACTGCCCATTTTTTATATTTCAGCTTTAGAATTTCCCCCCTTTTTTTAGTTCTCTCATTAGCCTCATAGCTTTTGGTTTCTACTCACTCGGCTGTTCTGTTCTCTTTGGGAGCACCTTAGCTTCCCCTTCCTGTCTTTAAGACCTACCTGAAATTTCGTTGGCTATTACAGTTTTTTCCTCTGGCACACCTGGAGTAGTCTCTCTTCAGTTCTGTGATGGTGGCATTTATGGCCCATGACTGTCCTTTGGCACTGACTCATCATTCTGTGAATATTGTTCTGAATCTCTTCTGTGATTTCTTTCCTAGTCAGCTTGAGTGTTAGCTTACTCAGGACAGGAATTGCATCTTTAGTTTCTTTGTGTTCTTTAGTTTATGCCTGGTACATTCTTTTCTCAGTCAATAGTTTGTTATTTGGTTAGTTATAAAAATGTCTTCCTTATATTTTTTAACGTGAATCTTTTTTTTTTTTAATTTA
>PVJO010015503.1:16627-44964 GCA_004026905.1 Hystrix cristata
TTTTTCCCCTGTTGCCTTTCTGCTTTTCCCCTTCTTTCTTTCTAGTACTTCTCTCCTCTGCTCACCATCCTCCTTTTATATAATATCTATTACACCTCTTTGTCCTTATTTACAATTATGGTCTCTCATATCAGAGAAACAATTCGATGCGTGCTCATGAGTGTCCGATTTATTTCACTTAAGAGTATGTTCTCAAGATGTAACGTGAATCTTGAAGAGAATGCCTTGAGATTTTTTTTTTTTGGTGCCGAGGATCGAACTCAGGACCTTGTACTTGCGAGGCAAGCACTGTAACCACTGAGCTAAATGCCCAGCTGAGATTTTTTTTTTCTTATGTTTATTTAAAACAATTTCCCCAAATACCTCATTTTATTCTGGTTCACTGCTTACATGTAATAGTGGACACTATTACAGTGTACACTATTACAGTGTCCACTATTACAGTGCTAGTAAAATCTGTAAGAAAGTATCACAAAAATCTTAAGTATCTACAAGATGCCTTGTGGCCCATGTCAACCCACATTTATGAAGGTACAGCCTGAAATAAGATTTTTTCTTTTAGGAAAGGAAGAGAAGTTACAAGAATTGGAGGCAGGTACTTTACCTGAGCAGAGATCCATTTTTTCACCCCTGAGAAAAGATCCTTTCTTCAACCTGACGCCTCTAAATAATTTTATTTTAAAGGTTTTAGAAAAATCCCCTGGAAAATGAATTGACTACTACAGAGTCTGCCAAAAAGATCTATACTTTAGGAAAAGAAAAACTTGCATAAATATCTTAATACTGAATTTATTGAGACATCTTGAGATACAAGTTACCTTTGGCCTGTACAGTTATTAGAGGTGCTAGTGGTGGCCATTAGCTTCCAGATCTTTATTAGTACAGGAAACTGCTGAAGTGCATATACATTTTTTGGTGGACTCTGTATATTAGGGTGCCATGTTTATTAAATGACTGATTTTATTAGAATCTTCTAGTGGCTTGAATAAAAATTTATCTCCTTACTATGTAGGTAGACATCTATTTAAGCAATTACCTTTAGTTGGTTTCTTTCTTAGGTGCTAGCTCTTCTACAGGTGCACAGCCTTGCAGTCACTAGGAATTATAACAAGTGTTGGAAATACAATGTAAGACAGTCAGAGCCCTAGGTTTCTTTGTTTTATTTTTTGTCACAGAAGACTAAAAACTGGTATTCCAAGTATTTATTAATTAGATGGACTAGGTTCCATGTTACCTACATATTATAGTGTTAAAATGTAAAATGCAGATTGCATAGATGTGTTAGATTTTTGTTTTATTTTTGTTTAGGTATAAAGAGGATGGTGAAGCTTTATTAATTTTACTTCCCTCAGAAGAGAAAGGGATGGTGCAGCAACTTCTGCAGAAGAAAGTACCTGTGAAGCAAATCAAGTAAGAGATACTGGTTTTAATGTTGTTGTTAAGAAATCGAAGATCTGAATTCATTCTGCTTTATGGCCTACACCTATTTCCCTCCTCCTCCTAGTCCATTCAGCTGCCTGGTTTATCATATAAAAAAACAAAACTCCCATTTTTTTTTTTTTCTTTTAAAAAAGCTTTAGGTTTCACAGCAAAATTGAGAGGAAAGTACAGAGAGTTCCTGGGTACTCCCTGCCCTAGTATCAACATACCCTGACAGATTGGTGCATTTTTCACATTGACATATCAGTCACCCAAAGTCCATAATTTACGTGGAGATTTCTCTTGTATATTCTCTGGGTTTGGACAGATGTGTAGTGACATATGTCTACTCTGACAGTACCCTGTGCAGTATATTCATTGCCCTAAAAATCCTCTGTGCTCTACCTATTCATCCTTCTTTCTTCACTAACCTCTGGCAAGTGCTGGTCATCCTACTGTTTCTCTAGTTTTGGTGTTTTCAGAATGTCATATAGTTGGAATCATATATAGCCTTTTCAGATTGGCTTTTTTCAATTCGCTTAGTATGTATTTGAGGTTCTTCCTTGTCTTTTCATGGCTCGAGAATTCATTTCTTTGTAGTGCTGAAGAGTGCATTGTCTAGATGTGATAGTTTATCCATTCACTTACTATATGACATCTGAGGTTTTGGAAACTGTGAGTAAGCATTCACATGCACATTTTTGTGTGGATATTTAGCTCTTTTGAGTAACTACCGAAAGACACGATACCTGGATTGTTTGGTAAGAATATGCCGTGTTTCCCTGAAAATAAGACCTAACTGGAAAATAATTAGCTTTGAAAACTAGGGAACAAAAATGCCAGCCGCAGTCAGCCTATTCTTGCCTTTTCTGCTATCAGTATTCTCCTGCTTGTTGCCTACTCTGTAAGGGAGGTTTTTGAGTGGTGAATTGAGACCACTTACATTGATGGGTATAACTGATACATACTGAGTTATCCTTGTCATATTATTTTCCTGTCATTGATTCCCTTTCTTTCCTTTCTGCTTGATTGCTTGCCTTGCCTGGTAGATTCATTCTATTGGGATTCATGGAATTACTGTCTTCACTGTCTTTTTCTAGAGTATCCTTCAGAACTTTCTGGAGTGCTGGTTTGGTGGTAATGAATTTCTTCAGGTGTTCTTTATCATGGAAGTATCTTATTTCTCCATCAATTTTGAAAGATAGTTTTGTGGGGTACATCAATCTGGGCTGGAAGTTGTTCTTTTTTTAGGGCTTTGAATATGTCTCTCCAAGCTCTCTTTGACTTAAGTTTGTGTTGAGAAGTCTGCTGTGATTCTGATGGGTGTTCCTTTATAGGTAGTTTATTTCTTTTTTCTAACAGCTTTTATTACTCTGCTCTTGTGTTGAATTTCTGCAATCTTGACCATTATATGCCTTGGTGTAGTTTTTTTCTGATCATGACTAATTGGAGTTCTAGATGCCACACTTAACTGTATTTCAAATTCTTTTTCCATGCTTGAGAGGTTTTCTGCTATTAGTTCTGTGAATAGGTTTTTTATGTCTTTTGTGTTATCTTCTGATTTTTCATTGATTCCAGTTAATCTTATATTGTTATTCTTTGCATCATCTAGCACTGCTGGATTGATTTTTTTGTGGTCTTTGCTATTTTTAAGAAGTCTTTCATATGATGATTGCTAATTGGAAACCTGTCTTCTAGATTTGATATTCTGTCTTCATATTGATTGCTTCTGCTGTGTATGCTTTCAGGAGAACTTTAAATCTCTAGAGTATCTGATTCTGTTTTATGGCATCCAGTTCTTTCCTTTATTGGGCATTCATGGTTTCTCTGTCTTTCCTAAGTGCCTCTATTTTTTTTTTTTAATCTGTATCTATTCTAGATTCACTAACCATGTCCTTCATTATGGTTATCATCTCTTTAGTTATCCATGTAATTCTGATTTTTTTTCCTAAAGACTCATTCATCTGCTTTGTTATTTTTGCTGCTGCTATTTCAGAAAGTTCAGCTGAGTGGCTTTTGATTGCTTCTACCTCAGTGCCCCCTGGATTTGCTCTGGGCGAGCTGGAGGTCTGGGGTTACATCATGCTTCTATTTTTTTCTCATTTTCTATTTTAAAAATTTGTTTTCTGCATTGTTATTTGTAAATTGCTTATGGTAGGTAGCTTTATTGCTAGTACAGAGACCTCTTCAGGAAATGATTACTTTTTAGATCTGTCTTCTAGGTGTACCTGGCTTTTGGCTTTTGAGTCTGTCCCAAGATCCTGTCTCCTCAGTTTATTAGAGATGAGAAGTTGTTGCCTGTTTGGCTTAGCACCCAGTTTTTTGATACTGGACTATAGTGTTTATGACCCTCCAAACAATCTTGGTACTGTCATAGAAGGAAGAACAACTGATCACAACAACTGTGTCACCTTAGCCAAAGTAATGCAATCAGTAATAACAGTAGCATCAAGTACAGTCTAGAAAATGACAAACTGTGATAATTGTTAACTTTGCCACCTCAAACCGTCAGTACAGTATTTATGGTTATATAACAAAATGTAAAACAAATTATATACTGTGAATATCTGCTCAATAGAGTGATTTTACTCCAGGAAGAAAATTTAAAAGGGATAAGAGGAAAAAATAGAGAAATAAAAGAAGAGAAAGAGATTAGAAGCAAGGCTGAAGGACAAAAGGAAGATTACTGAAGCTTTGGGAAACTGGTGAAGAAGACAGGGAAAGACAGGAAAAAACAAAAACAAGTACAAAACAAAACAAAAAACTAAAAACAATGTTTCACATTCATGAAAAAGCAAAACAGTCAAGAAAAAAGAAACAAAAGGCAAATAAAAAACAAAAGAGAGTTTTCTCTGTGATTTCAAGCATGTGGTTATCCAATTCAGGGTGTGTCTCTACAAAGGAGGCAGAGCTCAGATCCGTGCTGGATGATCCCAGCAAGCCTGCAATAGGATTAGGGTGGAGTCTGATTTAGATGCTTTCAACTCTACAGAGGCTGATGTCAGGTGCAGGCCATCCTATTGAAAACCTGCTCGAGTTCCTGTGCCAAGTCTAAGTGCAGGGCTTTGGTAACTTCTACACATGTGTTCTGGGATCTTGTAATTAGCAGGTCATGCCTACTTCCCCAATCATGCCCTAGTCTATGTCAGTACTCTAGAAGTGATCAACATGCCTAGATGCAGTTCTGAGGTAAGAGCTGACCCAAAGTTTTAAAGTAGTAAGAATACAAAATGAAGGTTAAGTTTTGTTTTGCTTTCAGTTATGTATTGGGCATCTGTAGGCCCAAATAAGTCATTATTGTTGTTGTTTTTCCCTAAGCAAAATTGTTAAGTTCCTGAATGCCTCAGAAGTAAACACAATCATGCTTTTAATGAATAACAGGTTAAGGGTCCAGGAGCCTGGCTTGGTGGCACATGCATGTAATCCCAGCACTCTGGGAAGCTGAGACAGGAGGACTGCAAGTTGAAGCCCAGACTGGGCAACTTAGTGATTTAGTAAAATGCTATCTCAAATAAAAAAGGCTAGGGATATGGCTTACTGTGGAGGCCTGGGTTCAATACTCAGTACTATCTACCCCCCACTCCCCAAACAGGAGTTGTTGACTGTGTCAGCAACACAGTTAAGTATAATCATGGGCTGATTAGTCATTAGTCCATCCAGATGTTTTATTTAAGGGTGTTATGGTTTGTGTCTAGATGGCCCCACAAAGCCTCATGTGGTTATAGTTGGGGCTGGATCTAGAGTGTGTGATTACTAAATTAGTCCACTGATTGGTTTGGTATAGTTCTGGTGGGATCAAGGATATGCTAAAATTAAGGGCATTAGGATTAAGGGTGGGAGTGCTACCCACCCTAATGCCAGGTAACCTGGGTAGGATATAAGGGACAGAGACAGGCTTGCTTACCCCTTGCTTGCACCTCTTGCTTTCCTTGCTGCCTTCTGCCTGTCTGCCTTGTCACCCTGCCTTGGACCTAGCTGATTATGGACTGAAACCTCTACAAACTGTGAGCCAAATAAACCTTTCCTCCCTTCAATTTTGGGTGTTAGATATTTTGTCTCAGCAACAAGAGAAAAGTAACGAAGACAAAGGGAAATGAGTGGGTAATTTGGAATGGCCCTGAAATAAGACCCAGATGCAAGGTATAGTTTCATTATAGAGACTCACAAGTGGTATAGGTCCACAGGAAGAACAGGGACACTTGCCAAGTGGTTTTTCAGAGACTAGTAGATTACGAGAGGATGTTAAACATATTGATGAGAATTGATTTAATTTGGTATGTATGATTGATAGGTAATGTTATAACCTATATAAAATTAATAATTAGACTGGGATAAAATTCCTGTGGAAAGTAAGTATATGTGATTCAGTGATTTAGTGGATTATATACTTTCTATACTTTCTATGTGCCAATGTATGTGAGGAATAGATCTTAAAGTCTGGTTTGCTGTGTTGGCCTTAGCTTTTGGGAATGTTTTGGGGGATCTTTTGTAGTCATCCTTCTCTCCTGTGTTTTCAGTCCATTTTCTCTTTTTCTTTTGTGGAGATTTTTTTTTTTAAATCAAGCTCACATGCTTTCCTCAGCCACATCCAGTCTAGTAACAATAACGCTATTTCTGACAGTGTTTTCTATCTCTGCGATTTCGTTTTGGTTCATTCTCAGGATTTCTCCCTCTCCCCTCATATTGTTTGTGTTCTCTGCTTTATCCATTAGATCCTGTAGTGCATTGCTTTAAGTTCCTCATCTGTTAAGTTTGGTATCCCTGCCACAGTTGGTCATGGTATTTAATTTGTCTTCGTTTTATTTTAACCTTTATTATGACTTGTTATTTCTTAATAGTGGACCTGATGTATTGGGTAAAAAGAACGGATATAAATATTCCTTCAATATGTGGTGGTAAAGTGTGTGGATGGGAAAGGGAAGAATTTCATAGACCTATGATTAGATTTCAGCCTATGCTTCTGGAATGTGAACTTTATAAGTTCTTTTTAGCACCCATTCCCCAACTTAAGTGGGACTGGATGGCTATAGCTGGCTTTTCCTTTCTCCAGGTCACTCAGGGTGTTAGTCAGCTTTTCATTTGCTGTGACAGAATACTTGAGGAAATCACCTTCTAAGAGGAAAGATGTATTTTGGCTCACTTCTCCAGAGGCTTCAGCCCATAGTGTCCTGGCTGCATCATTTTAGGCCTACAGTGAAGTAGAACATCATGGTGGAGAGCATGTGTTGAGGAAGGTTGCTCACCTCCTGGCAACCAGGAACCAAAGAGAGACAGAAAGGGGCTGGGGGCCTAATACCCCTTTCAAAGGGCATGCCCACCAGTGACCTACAGTACTTCCTTCTACAAGGTCCCATCTTGTAAAGGTTCCCCCACCTTCCAGTAATGCCCTAGGCCAGCAACCAAGCCTTCAACTCATGACGTTTGGTGGACATTTAAAATCCAAACAATCGCACTTAGGCTTTGATAAAACCCCTGTAGATTTGCTTCTCATTAATAAGGCCCTCACGAGAAATCAGTTAGGAAGAATAGGGTGCACTGATGTCTTTCAGAGTGGTTTCTTTGTCCCTCCCTGTTAGACACATGAAGGAATTTTTTGAATATTTCTTGTGAGAACCTGGTTGGGCTTCTGGTGGTAAAATTTAAAAAAGTATAGGATCCTCTTAAGTTCGTAAATTGTTCCTCTTGCAGTTTTTCTCAGACTTGTCCGTGCTGAACCTTTAGCCATTTCTCAGTTATAATTTAGCTTTTCTGCCCATGCACTGGTTACCCTACTGGTTTCTGCTGAGTCTGCTCCAGTAAACCCATGACTCCCTGTGTTCACCTCTTTGTCTCTCCTACCTTGAGGACTGTGGTTTTTCTGTGTTCTCACACTTCTGACAGATCCAAGAGAAGCTGTTGATTTTTTTTCTTTATGTTCAGTTCTTTGCTTGTTGAGCTATAGTAGCAACTTGTAAGCTCCTTATGTATAGTACTGGAAATAGGAAGTCTGCCTTTTTAAAAAAAATTTAAGTTTTTTTGGATTGGAGAATAAAAGAGATGGAAAGGAAAACTTGCTGATTTTAGGAAGCATTGAGAATGGGATGAAATTTCATGGATGAAATTATTTTGTGGCTGTTTGTCCATTTCAAAGGATCTTGCTCCTCTCTCATGGAGGATGTGCAGTTTGAGCATTAGTAGAATCCATCAGTCTCATTTGTATTAGAGCCATTGAAACACCGTGGCTTGAGCTGTGTAAAAATAATTTTGAAGGTAGTTAGATGAGGGGTGGAGTTGTTGAGGATGTAGAAGAAACAAATTGGCCATGGGATGGTAATTGTTGATAGTGAAAGTCTTCTATCTTTGAATGCTTTGACATTTTCTGTAATAAAAAATAACCTCATCCATCATCACCTGGCATTGTAGGAACAAAGTAGTTCAGTCTAAAAAATCAGGAAAATAAGTAGAATGCTTTTTTTGAAACCTAGGCCTTTGTAAAAATTTCATTCTTTCTTATAGCTTATGTGGGCAGTTTTAAGGAATGCCTCTGTTATAGTGTGTTTGATTTCTAAAAAGGTAAATCAATATTTATAATCGTAACTACTTGTTTATTATTTGAAATTGACTTTAAAATTTGACTGAAAATAGAAACATAAAAATCTCATTAGATTTGACTTATTTCCTTAATCTATCTCCCAAGATAGGTTACTTTAGATCTTCATAAAGTTAAGAAGTAGTCAGTGCTAATTGTGGTGTTAACCTAAGTATCCTTCACTCACTCAGGATGGGGTGTTTAGAGAAGCGTCTGACATGTCAGTTTTTCTGTATTATTTATAAAACACAAGAGAGTCAAATGTAGATCTAGTGTAATATAGATGTATCTAATTTGGCTCTTTGAGAAGAAATAATGCTATACATATAATAGGAAGTAGGAAAATGGTGCATACTATTAACAGTTTCTCAAATTGAGATTTCTTAGTTTAACTGTGATCTGTTTTTTTGTTACAAAGAATCAATCCAGAAAAACTTATAGATGTCCAGGAAAAAATGGAATCCTTTTTAGCCCAAGATCAAGATTTAAAAGAAAGAGCTCAGAGGGTAAGTCATCTTTGAACTGGATACCTTTGTTGGAATGACATATGTTAATAATGTTAAATTTCATCATTTTGTGCTACTTCTGTGTTGCATGGTCATGCCTCAAATATTCAAGCAGTGTAATTTTTGTGTTGCTAGGTCTAGATTGTTCATTACATTTTCAGAAAGTGTTTCTTATAGTAACCTGTAGATCAATCTCTTATAATAGGTTAAATTTCTAGAATGCATAAAACTCAATTATTCTACTCAAATGGCTTTTCTAGATTTAAATCTTGGGCTAGAGATTTAGTTCAGTGATAGAGTGCTTGCCTGACAAGCGCAAGGCCCTGAGTTCGATCCCCAGCACCAAAAACAACAACAACAACAAAAAGATTTAAATGTTGATGAGAAAAATAAAATAAAAAAACTTTCTTTGCCAAATTAACAAATCATATTTTGTTATACAACTTATTTTGAAATATGCATACCTTCTAGAATAGCAAAATCACACTAATTGCACATGTATTACTTCAATATCAGGTATTTGTGCAAAGGGGTCTTTTTTAGTTCCACTTTTTTAGTTCATAGTCTAGCAGTAGATTCTTTGGAAAAGGAAGATGTGAAATAATGTTGCATTGTGCATTCTAATCTATCCACTCTAATCTTTGAATTAATAAATATGAATCTCTTTAGGAAGTCCTGTGTTTTCCCCAGTCTTTTACTAGCTCATATTATAGTCATTCCTTTCCTGTACCACATCAACAAATGAGCTAGTGAGTAGAGATTCAGAGGCAGGATTCTATTTCAGCAGAATGATAAGATAGGAGGAAGAAAATAACAAGATGTGGGAATGGCAACTAAGTTGATAGAGTAGGCCAGGCAGTAAAATGTTCAATAATTGGGTTTTTGTATTACAGTTTTGAAACTGGATATTCCCAGCAAACAAATAAATTTTATTAAAGATCAAAACTTTTGTTTTTTTTCTAATTTACTTTATATGTTAGCAGTTTATAGTTACATTTAAAATAATGACAAGGCTAAAATTTGAGTGCTTGCTATGTGCTAGGCTCTTAGTCATGATATGACTGTTTTACATGGGTTTTTCATGAACTGTGTTATTTAACCTTCCCAACAACTTATGAGGTAGGTGCTGTTGATTTGGTTTTTATGTATGGTAACTTCTAGCTTGAGAAAATTAAAAGTTGTGTAGGGTCACATAGCTATGAAAAATGGCTGTCTGGAGATTCAGATCTATGTTTTTGAGAACTGGGCTGCATCAGGAGAAATTAATCCGAAGTATGAGAAATTCAAATACTGAACTGTGTGACGATGCATTTCTGTAAGTTCATTTCACTTGAAATTCAATGAAAAGGATCTTTGAACAAATTCATTTTCTTCTTTTTTCTTAATTTTTGAACCTGCCACCATTTGTGTGTGTATTTTGTCTAGCAAACATTCTTCAAGCTAGGAAGCTTCTTTTATAAAAGCTTTGGGAATAGTACACATGTTAAAAAACATATGAATTCTGAAATGTCATGACTTACTGCATGATTAGGAGGTCATTCAGTTATCAGTGAGGAAAATTGGAAGGATGTTGTTTCATTGGTTTGTGCATACAATAAATGAGCCTTCTAGAACAAAGATTATAGAATAGCACATTGAAATAAATGATGTGACTTACTGGGTGTCACGCATGGTGTAGCAGAATGGCTGTATTGCCAACAGCAGCAAGCTATCTAGTTTCATAGAACCGATTTTCTAGCTCTTGATTATAGTTTGGATAGAATAAAAATGATAAGCAGCTGGAGGAGTGATTTCTTATAGGTGATCATAGGGGAAAAAATTACCTTTGAATGGTGCCATTCATTCTTGTTCATCCCTGTGCAGACAGGGAAAATGGTTTGGCGTTAGTTGGGTAGAAACGATTAGTGTAAAGTTAGAGGAAAATATGAAGTTTAAGAAATATGAGAAGGATTAAATATACTTTACAGAAATTAATTTAAAAACAAAGGTATTTGTTGTATTTTGTCACCTGTTTATTTTATGAACTGACGGCGGACTAGGACATTCGCTTTCTGGTTTGTAAAGTTCTGACATGAGTGTAGTTTTGTTTTTAAACAAAAATTGGAGAAAACCATTCCAGGGATGATTACTTACTTGAAATTGTAGTAAAAAAAAGGAAAAACTGTAGTAACCTTTTTCCTGTTATGATTTAGTTAAGCTTCACTTAGTACAGTAAAATTCTGTTTTGTTGAAAAATTTATCTATTGACCATTATAATAATATTGCCAGTAAGAAACATTTACTGGTAGTTCTTGTATTATAGAACACATGTAAGGTACTGTATATAGATTTTCTCATGTTTTTGTTGTAACATTGTAAGTAGATATTACTATTATCTTTTTGATAGCTGAAGAAACTGTCTTAGAGAAACAAGAAATTTCCTCAGCTAATAAGATAAGGGGCTCAGCATAGATACTCTGTATCATTCCAGTGTCTATGTGTTCCCATTATTGTAACTGAATATTAACTTCCAGAGTAGCTTTTTGGGAAGGTTTTAATCTGTGTTGAGTTGACTTGAAACCAGATTCACAATTTTTTTACTATTATGGTTCTGAAAGGTGTTTTTTTTTTTGTTTTTTTAAATGTGTTCCACACAGAATGGAGATATGCTGACCTATTGTGGTTTTTTACTGCTGTTGAATTTATACCTTTGGTTAGTTTTCTTTCTATTTCGGTCTAACTTCATTTTCTATTTCTGTTATGTTGTACTTCTCAACCTTCTGTTTTACAGTGTTTTGTCTCCTATATACGTTCAGTGTATCTTATGAAGGATAAAGAAGTATTTGATGTGAGCAAGTTACCTATTCCTGAATATGCACTGTAAGTACATAATATTGCTATCATTGTGAATCCTCAGCATTAGAGGAAAATGGTTTCCAGCCTGGTTCTGAGATTCCTAGTTTAAACCACTGTACTTTACCCTAAAAGGATCTGTTGAAGATCTGCTGAGAAAAAGATTAAATCAACTCTGTGGACAGTTAGCTAGGTGTTCACTTGTTGTTGTCAGGGAAAAGTTTCATATTTCTGAGTTCCGTATGTTCTTTGTCTTGGTATTTCTTACAGGTACTTGTAGTTAATTTGGCAAAGTGTCAGTATTTAGTGAGTGAGGTTACCAGTACACAAATGGAATGATTACTTCTGTTTTGGCTGAATATTTTAAGGATTTAAAAAAACAACTGCTTTTGGCCTATAAAGAAGTGTTCATTGTTTAAGAGAGTACTCCTTGTAGGGAAAAAACATTGGTAGAATCCTATAGAAGCACCCGTGACTTTCATCTTACTTTGAATATCAGTATGGCATTTCCCAAACTGTGACAAAATAATACTAGGCAGGTCTGTAAGTTTGGCCTGTTCTCCAGGAATTTGAGTGAGCTTAACTTTAAATTTAGTATAACAGAAACTTTCATCTGCATGAGCTACTGTTTTCTATTATTGATGTTAGATTGACAAACTACCTGTTATATTAAATTCACAGTTATACTATTTTAGAACCTTTAAATTGCTAGACAGCAGTGTTAAGGCTACTGAGTTTTCATTTAAGTAATGGATAGAAAACCACGTGCCATGGGTAACACAGTTTTGTTTGCCTGTTTGCCAGTTCATACTTTTACTGTTGTTGAGTATGATCCATGGTTTAGGTTTTAGCTGATTTTTATGCTCTATGTGTTATTCTATCCTGGTTTTCTGATTGGCTTATCTGGAATATTAGCAACCAAGATGGGTATAGGTCTTTAATACTGCAGAGCCATATTTAGGAGATGTTTTTGTTGTGTCAGACTTGAGTAAATGTTGAATTTACAGTTTAAGACATTTACTTTTTGTGATGTTTAGAAAGGGTAGAAAATTAACTTGATTCTAAATTAATGATACAGTTTAAATAGTGTTTTTACTATTTGGATATTTAGATGTGTGATTGCCTTGAGGTGTATAATTTCTAAGACTTTGATGACTGAAATAGTGCTATATAGGTAAGGTATAAAACAAAGTTTTAAAAAAATTTGCTGAAGGAACAATTTGGAGTGTCTAATATGTGCAGGATATTGTGCTTCTGTCTTCAAGAAACTCAGTTTTAATACCCGAAAAAGCATATAAATGTAGACGTCATATACAAAAAGAAATCTTTTAATGGCTACAAGTTCGTATTGTAGCCCTTTATCTCCATGATAGTGATAATGATAGCAAGTTCTCAGTGGCTGCCTATGTCCCAGTTACTCTTTTAAGTGCATTATGTATGTCAGCTAATGTTTTACAACAGCCTTATGAGATAGCCACTCTTTATCAGCACTTTTTGCAAATAGGAAAAGGTCTAGAGAGGGATTTCTTTTTTTGCACTGAGGATTGAACCCAGGGCCTTTGCACTGAGCTAATTTCCTAGGTCTTTTTTGTTTTGACACAGGGTCTTGCTAAGTTGCCCAAGCTGTGCTGGAATTTGTGATTCTCCAGCCTCAGTCTCGCAGAGTGCTGGGATTATAGCCATGTGCCACCAACTCCAGAGGTCTAGATCAATTAAATATGTTCCTGAGATCATTAGTGACATTAGTGACAGAGGCCAGGATTTGAACCTCAACAGTCCTATTTCTGAGTCTCTGCTTTTCAGTAATCCACCTCTGTTTCTGACATGACCCTTGTTGTGCAGGAAAAGGGCATTGAATCCATGTTATAACATTAGCTATTTACTAAAGCAGTCTTTGCTTTAAGATTGTATTTCTAATCTCCCAGTGGGAATTCAGTGAAAGCTGTTAGCTTTGCTCCTCAGGTGGGAAGGAAGACCTAATCTTAAAATGAATTTTGATTTTTTTATATGGAAAAAACAATTTTTTTCTTTTATTATTATTTTTTAAATAAAACTTTAATAGCAGGGATTGTGTCGTAGTCTATTTCAGGAAGTTGATGGGGCATGATGATACTCCATTTCATTTTTTGTAGAGGATTGGATTTGTCCTTTCATGGCCCTTTGTTTACCAATTTATGTAAGAACTTATATTCTACAAAGTACTTTCATACATTTCATCTGTTTCCTAATTAGATTTTCACAGCAATGGTACAGTAGGCCTGGTTGATGTTAATATCCTCTGTTGTGAGAAAGCTGGGGGTAAACTGACTTCCCTTTGGACAGTTGTCACCAGATGTGACAAGAGACCTGCAGTCAGGCTGCCTAAGTGCTTAGTCACACTGTGGCCTGATAACAGTGACTAGGAAGAAAGTATAGGTAACTATGCTTCTTAAAGAAAAATATAATATGAAGCTGGATGTTGTGGCACATGTCTGTAAGCCCAGCACCCTAGGAGGCTGTTCAGTCATACCGTAAATACACCGTACTTTCAGTGTACTGAAGTAATTTTCTTTTTTTTGTGTTTTAAGGTCACTTGGTCTTGCTGTGGCACCACGAGTAAGATTTCTTCAGAAAATGCAGAAACAGCCCAACAAAGAGCTGGTAAAGAGCCATACCAACAAAATAATTGAGCACAGGACACCATCCCTCTGCAATGATGAAGTGGAAGAATTTAGAGCCTATTTCAATGAGAAAGTGTCCATCCTACAGAAAGATGAGAAAAGCCTAGAAGAAACAGAGAACAGTCTGGCTGGTGGTACTAGTGATGAAGAACTGGAGGAAGAAGAGGAAGATGATGAAGAAATGCAAGAGAAACTAGGACAAGCAAGAGGGTCTCAAACTCTCTCTGTTCTTAACTCTGATGAGACACAGAAGGTCAAGGATGTCCCTGTGCCGTTCTTGGACAGAGATGATGAGGAAGAAGATGGACCCGATGATGAATTTCTTAAGGTGAAGCGTCGTGATGTGTTTGGATTGGATCTTAAAGAGAATAAAGCCTTACAGGTAAGTTTACTCTCGATAGAAGGTCTTCTGTTATGTTTTTATTATGTGCCAGTTGTTGCCTTTTCAGAACTCAGGAAAAGTAAGAACTAAGAGACGATTGGAATGACTCTCTTTGCCATGAATTCTTCCCTCTTTACTCCATATTTAAACACAGAATAAATGCCAAACAATTCTCATATTTTTCATATTAACAGGAAGTCTAAGAGGTTGTCGACTGTAATCTCATTTGCTGGTTCTCTCATGGTATGTTTTGACAATAGCCAGAGTCATGATTATGACATGAAGGAAGTCAGTGAAGTTTGTTGTTTATAGTGTGAAGATCCTTTATTGTGATTCTTAACATACCCTTTGATTAAATTATTGTGAGGAGCAGTTGCAATTACTTTCTTTCTAATCATGAAATTTACTTTTGGTGAGATATATACTTTTGGGAACCAGGCCAGTATCTATAGGAATTAAATACTTCTCTTTAAAGGCCACTTAACGGAGGCTTAGTAAAAGTTTCCATGTAGTTCTTTTTTTCTCTAGAAACATTTGCTAGGAGGAGTAAGAGAGAATCTAGATAAAGTACCTTATTTCTTGGGATTCTTACAGGTGCACAGTATATATTTCTCCTTCCCCTCCCGTATTTCTCTTCTTGCTTTGTATCCCTTTATTCTTGGTTATCTCTTGAAAGAGAATTAAATAAAAAATGCAGCCCAACTCTTGTTTATTACAATGTTTAATTAAATGCCAGTAGGAAATAATGTGTTAGGTTTTGAGCTATTAAATTCGGAAAGGTGTTGCAGATTTTTTGGAAAATAGAAATTATGCTTTTGAGCACTTACCACGTTATGTGTGAGGCATTTTCTAAAAGTTGCGACATTCACTTCTTAAAATGTCCTATAAAGTGGTTACCTAATATAGGTGAGGAAAAACCTACGGCACAATCCTGTACTGTGTTCTGCTTTAGGTTAATCAGATAATAAGTCTCCAGTGAATAAGTTAAGTAAGGAGAAGAAGATTTCATTTTAAAGTACTCATGAATGTACTAAAGTTGTTTTCTCTATCTTTTGAGAATCATAAATAAAAGGAATACAGTAAAGATTACAAAGAAGTCATAATTTTGTATTAATGTATAAATTGTTCATATGAGGTCATGTGTTTTAAGTATACCTAAGTGGGCATTTAAAAAGACAGTTAAGGGCTGGGGATTTAGCTCAGCGGTTAAAGTGCTTGCCTTGCAAGCACAAGGACCCTTGTTCGATCCCCAGCACCAAAAAAAAAAAAAAAAAAAAAGACAGTTAAATGGATACAGCAGAGAACAGTTAACTTTCTAAAAAGATAATTTTAGATAACTGATGTACTGGTAAATTTAATTTTTTAAAGAAGTGTACAATTTGAGCTTTGACAAACACTTGGTTGTATAATCCCTATCACATTCAAGAGTAAAATGGCTACATCCCTTCAGAACATTTCTTTATCTTCTTTGCAAGTCAGTTACCTCAATTAATCTTCAGATCCTGGTAACCTCCAATCTGATTTCTATCACTGTAGTTCTGGGTTTTTTTGTTTGTTTGTTGATTTTGTTGGTTTTTTTAGTTCTGGGTTTTTTGAAATGACATATGAACAGAATCACATAGTGTATAGCCTTTTGTGTTTGCCTTTCCCTTTCACTTGGTTACTGTTACTGGGTGTATGGTAATTGCCAAGTTCTGTTTCATTGTATGGATGTACTGTAGCTAGGCTAGGGGTTTGTGTGTGTGTGTGTGTGTGTGTGTGTGTGTGTGTGTGTATTAAATAGGCATTGATTTTTCCATTTTTTGATGTTTATGACAAAAGCAACTGTAAACATTCATATCTAGGTTTCTGTGAAGGTGAGTTTTTAAATTTCTCTGGGATATATAATTAGCAGTGGTGTGTTGGGATGTAGAGTAAGCTATGCTTAACTTTGAGAACCTCTAGTTGTTTTACAAATGGACTCACAGAATTTGTGTTCTTGCTGTAGTTCATGATCTTTCAGAACTCACCAGCACATGGTGTTGTCAGCATTTTAAATTTTAGCTATTAGTAGGTCTGTAAACAAATCTTTATTAAGGTTTTACTTTGTATGTCCTTAGTGACATCTTTTCATGTGCTTACTTGCCATTCATATATCTTCTTTAACTGTGAAAGTCTGTTGTACGTCTATTAAAAATTGTGTTGCTTGCCTTAGTGAGTTTTAAGAGTTCTGTATAGATTCTAGATACAAATCTCTTGTTAGATGTTTGCTGGTATTTTCTTCCTTTGAGTATGGCTTGTTTTTACTTAAGTGTCTTACAAAGTACAGAAATATTATATTTTGAAGTATTTATCAGTTTTTCTTTTATAATTTATAAATATGTTGTATCTGATAAAACTGTGTTTAAGCCAAGGTCATGAAGATTTGCTCCTGTTTTTTTCTAGAAGTTTTATAGTCTTAGCTTTTGTATTTAGAGCTAAGATCTACTTCAACATAATGTGTATGGTGGTGCAAGGTAAAAGTCAAGGTTCACTTCTTTGGTTATGAGAATCTAATTGATCTAGTACCATTTGTTGAAAAGACATGGTTTTTCCATTCAATTACTTTCAATCTTGTTGGAAAGTCAGTTTGACCATGTATGTGTGAGTTTCTTTGTGGATTTAGTTCTGTTCTATGTGTCTATCCTTTTTCACTGCTGTTTCCTGTCTTTGGTTAGCATTAGCCATACAGTAAATCTTAAGTCTTGTATTTTGATTCCTTTTTTCCCCTAAAATTTTGGCTATTTTTGGACCAGTACATTTTCCTAAGTTTTTTAATCAGCTGGTTGATTTGTACAAGAAGTCTGTACAAAAAGTCTGTCATACCTTCATTGAGTTTAAATTGAGCCATTAAATCTATTTGGAGCAAAGTGACATCTTTAATAGTGAATCCTTTTTTTTTTTTTTTTTTTTTTTTGTGCCAGGGATCAAAGTCAGGGCCTTGTGCTTGCTAGGCAAGCACTCTAACCACTGAACTAAATCCCCCTCTGAATCTTCTGATCCTATAGATACATTTTTCCATTTATATAACTGTCCTTTAATGCCTTTTAATGTTGGTTTATAATTTTAAGTGCATATGTCATGCACATATTTTGTTACTATTTGATATTTTTCAAACTGTTTTAAATTGTATTTAAAAATTTGTAAGTTTCCTAGCTCATTCTTATCAATATACAGAAATAAAATTAATGTTTTTATATAACTCATTCTAAACCCAACCTATTAGTTTTAGTGGCCTTTTGAGGAGTTCTTTAGGTTTTTCTCTGGTTAAACCATCTTTATTTGCAAATAGCATAATTGCTTTCTTTATCATCTGTGTGCCTTTTATTTCATTTCTCTTGCCTGATTATACTGCTTAGGATATGTGGCAGTGATAAGCATAGATACCAGCATGTTCCTGATCTTAGAGAGTAGAAAGCATTCTGTCTTTTGTCACTACATCTGGTATTAAGTGCTGGTTTTTTGTTTTTTGTGTGTTTGTTTTTTTATTTCTGTAAATAATGCTTACCAGTTTGAGAAAGTTCTCTTTTACTCCTGGCTTAGTGTTTTATCATAAATGGATAATAAAATCTGTCAGATTTTCTGTAAATATTAAGGTAACCATGTGGTCTGTTGATAGGTGCATTGAGTTTTTTAAAAAAATTCTCCCTAATGTTGAACCACGTTAAATTCCTGTGAAATAAACCTCATGTATTGTTCATTGTCACTTCCCTATATTACAGGATTCTATTTGCCAGGGGATATTTTGCTAGAGGTCTTTGTTTCTGTTGTTATAAGGGAAATTTGTTCGTAGTTTTCTTTCTTCTCGCAGCGATCTGACTGGAAATATGACATACTTTAAAAGCTTTGACCGAATCATCCTCTTATATAGAGGTCATTTTCCCATTAACTTTCTATGTCAGTGTCCATTTACTTACATCATCACTGAATATTAACATATTTTTTGTGTTAGGGGAATAGCAAAAAATGTCTTATTGTTTCAGTCTGTCTTTGATTCCTCAGTTGTGATTTATGTCTTAGTCTGTATGTATATTGCACATATAGATCTTTTGCCCATGTCTTCTACCTCTGGGTTGTTGTCCCTAAACCCAATAATGATACTGATTTCTTTCCTATTTATTTACAGGGTGTTCTCAAATGTCGTAATTATTTTTTCATGGATTTATTATTATTATTATTATTTTATTTTATTTTTTTTGTATTCCCTGTCAGCTTTTCCCTGGTGGTTTCCAAATGCCTTGAAAATAATGTCTTACTGACGAATATGTCTTTGGGGCCTAGTACAGTGTCTGGTGCAGACTGCCCAAATATTTCATGAATGAAGGAACAAATTCAATTCTAGTTTTGTTTGTTAAGATTTGTATAGAAGGGTTTACTCTTGGAAAGTTGTTGTTTTGGTGCTGCATAACGTTTACCTCATTGACTTACACTGATTGAAAAAGTATTTTCGAGTTTTCTAGAAGTATAAATGATTTATTGGATCCAAAAGATAGACCTGTGAAGGCCCAGCTTTCTAATTTACGTAGTGGTTGAAAGCATCTCATTGCAGTGACATAAAATTCTATTTGCCATTTTTGCATCATACCGTAAAATGTTCTATCTTTAGAATATCTGCATGACTTTTTACTCTAAGTTTTAAGTATATTGTGAGATATCTGTTGAATGTGAGGAACATTTTGGGGCAGTTGATAGGGTTTTGAAATGCTGATCAAGGAAATTTGGTATTTTTCTGTGCATTGCCTGCTGCTACATAGAAGCAGAAGAGTTGAAGTTATTGGTTCTTCAGGTGAAATAGATTTGAAATGCTGATCAAGGAAATTTGGTATTTTTCTGAGCATTGCCTGCTGCTACATAGAAGCAGAAGAGTTGAAGTTATTGGTTCTTCAGGTGAAATAGATATAGGCTGTTTTTTCTTGCTATTTCATCAGTCTTTTCAACTTCAATATCACCTCATAACTGCTTTTGGATTTTTAAAATCAGTACTTAGCTGTGCTCATATTAATATCTTTGTGATTCTTCACCAGACTTTTCAGGCTGCTTTGATTCAGCATCCATCTCAATCAGCTTTCCATTTTAGACTTTGCTTTTGCATTTTCTAGTTTACTGTTGTGTTATAGCCATCATTCACTGGGGGATGCTGTTTTCCTTTTAATACCCATTTTTTTTTTTTTTTTTTTTTTTTTTTTTTTTTTTTTTTTTTTTGTGGTGCCGGGGATCGAACTCAGGCCCTTGTGCTTGCAAGGCAAGCACTCTAATCACTGAGCTAAATCCCCAGCCCCTTAATACCCATTTTTAAGGTTAGACCTGTTAAAGTAAGAAAAACCAAACAAACCATACACATAATGGGAAATAATACAGTCATATGCCAAATAAATGAGTGTATTTCCTGTGGGAGATTAAGGGCTTTTTCAGATACTGCTGCTTTTGTTCAAATATTTTTGTTTCTCTTATTTTCGAGTTTTCTTTATAAACATCATACCATGCATATGACAGAATTGAGTTCATTACTTTTATTCTATCTGTTCTGTCTTGCTGGTCAAAATTTTTCTTCCTTTCTTGTCATCATGGAAAAGAGAAAATTTTGCCCAGCTAAATTGAGGCTTCGAGGCAGTTGAAACACATTGAATTGCGTAGTGCAAAATTTGTGTAATAATCATATCACTAATATCATATAAGTATTTGTTTGGCATTTAACCTTGTACCAAATACTTTTCTCGTGAGTTCTCATTTTTAAATTTTTGCTTTTTGAGATGGGAGTCTTGCTATGTTGCCCAGGTTGGTCTCGAACTTCTGAGCTCTAGGAATCCTCCTGTCTCAGTCTTTCAAGTAGTTTGGAATATAGGTATGTGCCACCATGCCTGGCTAAACCAGAAAAGGTAGATGATAATACCTAAAATTTCACATGGGAATAAAGGAAGGCTTTTTTCCCCTCTTAAATATTGGGGGTTTAACCTAGTGCATTCACACTGAGTTACATCTCCAGCCTTTATCTTTTAAATTAAGTCATAAATTGCCCAGATTGGGCCCAAACTTGTGATTTTCATGCCTCAGCCTCACAAAGTGCCCAGATTACTGGTATTTGCCACCACACCCAACTGAGAAGAATTTTAAATGACTTGTCCAAGGTCACGGTGGTGAAATTAGTAGCTAAATCTATTTGCTATGTCAAGGCACGTTTTCTTCTCTACCTTGCTGTCTATATCATTTTGTTGTAGTTTGCTTTCTGTAACTGCGCAATGTTGGTTTAATTGATAGCACTGTAAATAATTCTAGGCTACTTGTTTAGATACACTTAAGAATATAGAATGAGTATGTTACTGTTTTTAGATTTAAGCAAAAGTGGAGGGGGCCAGGTGTAAGCAACGCCTTGTGGGAGGCTGCCTCAGCAAGTCCTTTTCTGTTTTGACTGCATGAATTCTGTAAAGGACACCAACTTTGCTTAGTAATGGAGAGGGAGTCATGAGTGGTGGAGCAATAAAAGAGATGTGGAGGAGAAAGCACAGCTGGGGAAAACAGGCGCTGAGGCAGTAAGAGAAGGCTGGTTACCTCCTACATAGAAGGCAAACTTGTTTTGGCCAGTTTTGTTGGCTATTTGCTATTTAGAAGATTGACCCCCCCCTCAGGAAACAGTGTTAGAGAAGAGAGTGAATACATAACTGAAATGATTAAAAATTATTTTAGGGGGGCTGGGGATTTAACTCAGTGATTAGAGTGCTTGCCTTGCAAGCACAAGGCCCTGAGTTTGATCCCCGGCACCACACACACACAAAAAAAATTATTTTAGAACTTTCATTTTCTTAAGTACATGAATGATTATCTCTTCTTGTCTTTTACATTGTGTATTGTTTGGAAATAAGACTGGCTGAGTTTGATTTTAGCTCAGAAATATCCTTTTGTGACTTTTTAAATAGTAAACCTAAGTCAGTTTTAATTAAGGTTTGATTGGTACTCAGATTGTTCTTTTTACCTTAGAGTTGATTCCTGATCCTATTCATATTTTCTTTTTTAGCCCCCCACCCCAGTACTGTAAGAACTCATCACTCATAGATTAGCTAACTACAAAGCTTATTTGTAAGTATACTTACAAAAATATTCCAAATTGCAAATCAAGATTCTGATACAGGAACTGAGATTTTTTTCAATTTCTTGTCTCTCTACCTTTTCTCTGCCTTTTTGTTTTTTCCTCCTTCCAAACAACCCCTAACCCCCTTTCCAGCAACAATTACTGAATACCTTACAGGTGCTAGAGAATGTACTAGGTACTTAGTGAATTTTGGAAGATTATATTTTAAGGCAGCAGATTAGTAAACTAACCATGTCATTACAGAATCCTGGCTTTGTATTCATTTATTTATTGGACCAATGTGTTAGACCTTTGAAAGCGCTGTGGGCCCCATAGTAGGGATGATGTCTTAGAGGAAACTGTGGAGTAAGGAATGGACAGGGGAGTTAGTAAGAAGGGGAAAGCATTGCAGTCAGAGTACAGAATGAACAATACCATGGAAACAAGAAGGTGTTTTGAGTGTGGGGAGCTATTAATGGCAGATTGCTTAGTAGTTTCTTTCTGAGCTTTGCCGTCCATCTCATTAAATTTAGGTCAATCATGTGTCTATTTGCAGTCTTACTGTGATGATTGGAAATGAGTAAAAAGCAGCCAGCAGTTGTATAATAGGAGCCCAATTAATATTAGCTATTATTTCCACTTGATGAATTATAATAGGAATATGATGAGGCTGTGTCTGAGGTAGCTTCTGAAAACTAAGGCCTCTTTCTGAATCAGGACCCATTTTAGAAAGAAAAAATAATACATTCCATTTATTTCAAGTATGGCAATAAGAAATAAACTTTTATGATTTTAGTGTAGTTGTTGAAGCATTTCTTACACTTTCAGTGTCCACCATTGACCTGAAAAGCGCTAAGCCCAGCACTGACATCATTGTGGCTTTGCAGTTCACAGCACAGCCAAATGTTGACTGAAAAACAATGAGTGTATAGCATTGTGTTTAGCACTGTACACACAGCGTAGGATGGATTAGTGAGAGTTCATTAATTTGATAGCCTGATTATAATTAGGCAAGTATAGTGCACTATATAGAAATTGATTGCTTATAAATAGCATTAAAATAGTTTAAACAGATTAAAAAAATATTTTAGTGGTACATTTTAGATATACCCAATGATAACATCCATCATAGGGTAACAGATTTTTTTTCGTATGGAGTTATTAAGTGAAATTCATTATTATGATTTTTCTGGGTAAAGTTTTCTGTCCAGAAGTGATGTATTGTTTTATTTTTTGATGATAAAACTTCCACCTGCATTCTGTCTGTTCAGTTTATATAGTTATACTAGAATACAATATTGTGGAGTGTTTGAGTGTATGTGTATTTGTAACATCATAAATTATGTTTAATAAATGAAAGTACTGTTTGTCATTTAAGAAACTTTGCAGTTTTCATCTCTCACCTTTCTGTGCCCTTGGTTTGATGAATGGTGTTTGCCTTACAAGTGATACTGTCACAGTTGGGATCTGAAGTTTCTTGACCTTTTGAATATAGTGCTGTGCTGTGAGCTGACTATATGCTCTCACAGTCAGTATAACAAGAGGTTGGACCTTTAAGAGATGATTAAGCCATTTGATCTTTCTCCTTTGTGGGATTGACACTCTTAAAGAAGAAGCTGCACACATTGGTCTTTTAGCCTGCTCTACAACTTGCTTTTTCATTTCTTCTGTGAGAGGACACAACATTTATCCCTCTTACCTTGCTGCTATGTAAGGACACCTCAAGATACTGGTGCCTGGATATTGGACTTCCCATCCTCCAGAAGAGTGAGAAATACGTTTCCATTCTTTATAAATTCTCTAATCTTAGAGATACTTTGTTGTATAAGCACAAAACAAAGATAGGCCAAGTATTCACTTGTCACCCTTCCCCTTCTCTGAAAAAAAGGGAAGATTAAGAATTACTACATAGGCTTCTGGTAGGCATGTGACCTCATGGCGAAGTATGTAGTAAGTGAGTTTCTTTCAGATCAGGTAACACTTGATGATTTTATGTTCTCTTGTAGTGTCTGTCACACGATACCCACTTAAGTAGCACAGGATAATTTTCTTTAAATGAGCTTCTCTTCTGGCATTTGTTTACAGTACTTCTATCCCTGGTATAAAAATAATATGTAGTTTTTCCTCCCCCGGTATGCAAATAATATGTACCTTTTCCTCTTCCTTAAAACATGATTAAAAAAAAGTCCCAGTTTACTTTTAATGAAACCAATTTTTTTTTTTTTTTAATTTTCCAAGCCAAGAGTGTTTTGCCACGGACAAAAAAAGTTTATGAAGCAGGTAACGGATCATCAATCTCAGAGCATTTTTTTCCTCCAGAAGGCTGTTGCTGTTTTTGGTTTCTTTCTTTCTTTTAGCTTGTCTGCTGGCTGTTAGAGTAGAAGTGACAGACGGTCTTGATATACTGTTGGGCAGAGAATCTGCTGCTTTTTATTTGGCATAATAAATGATTGAAAACAGAGTGCTATTTTGCTACAATTCTAATAAAGCCAACATGGAGGAGAGTCTTACGATGCATAAATTAAGCTCCAGAAAAAAGTGCAGTAAACCAGGCACTGCAAATGTTGCTGGAAAGTATCAACAAAATCCTAAGAATTAGGCATGATGAGATAGAAATCATTTATTGCAACTTGACTTAAAGCACATAAAGGATGAAGCTCATATTTTCAGAGATGATGTGACTTGGTGCAGTTTTCTTCTTGGCTTACTCCTTCCTCAGTACTGGCATTGCTAGACTCAGTACTGTCAATTTCTAAGTGGCAGTCACTATAAGGCTTGCCTACAAATAAAAATTCTTTAAGTTTTTCTGTTTTCAAATGGCCTATTTCCTATTCTTCTTTTGGGTGATGATGATTAGGATAATTCTTCCACCTGCATACATTTTCCTATCAACTGGTTTTTGTCATGGGAAGCAACAGAGCAGAGAAATGTTTTCTTTCTTGCTGTGATACTAATTTTGGAAAGTATACTAATTTCAAAATATTTGCAGGAAATGGTTATATATTCCAAAAACATTTAGCGTGAACTTGCTAAATAATGTTCTCTCCTGTGGTTTGGATCAACATTGTTTGTTTTCTTTGCATTTTTGATCTATCTGAACTACTACTTACTTGCTGACATTTTGTTAAAGTAGAACTTTGCAAATCAAAAAGTAGATAAATTTCTATAGGAAACTCTAAGTGCAGGAAATTCCCAGTTTTATAAGAAGGCTGCTAGCAATCCTGACTAACCTTCCCCACTGAGGGGGAGGTATTATCTCTATTACACTGGTCAGGAAATAAATCTACCTTCTGCTGTAAAGGGAGCCAGTTCTTCTAAGGCCGTATGCTATACAAACATCCTTGAACATATAGTCTAGAAGAGTTAAAAGGTGTACAGAGATACATGAGGGCCCGTGGGTGATGGTCTCCCACCTCCAGGCACCAGCAGAAAGTCAAAACTATTTCCACCTATTTTCTGTGTTGGTCTGTTTGTCCCAAGTCAGAAAATGCTCTAATGACTATAATTTAAATTTTCAACACAAATTTCAGAAATATACAGATTCTTCAGTGTTACAGTACTGTTTTTATTTGATAAGGCCCTAAAGTAGTGGATAGTTAGCTTTTCTGTGACTAAGTCAGGTCTTCCAAAGTGTGCTTCCTGAGTAACATGTGCTTGCTGCTGTGATCACTCAGCACACTTACACACTTTCATATTGTCTCCTTTCATCACTATAATTCAGCAAGTAGATATTATTTTTGTGTTGCATTGTCAGGGTTGCCTGCCATTATGTAGCATTTTCTCAGTAGCTATTTATTGAATGAAATGAGTGAATGAATAAATAATGAATGTAAATTTAAATTCACATTTGGTGATCTTTTATCTTTTTATTCCAGTTCATTACCCAAATTTGAGACTGTATTATCTGAGTAGAAGGCATACCAGAAACATGAACCTTTAGTAGATATTTGTTGACTGAATAGCTTAATTTAGACAGGCTCTTGTGTTTATTTTGAAAAGCCAGGTCAAATACAGAATAAATATCTTCTGTGAAACCATTCCTAAACCTAAACTGATCCATCTGTCATTTCTTTCTTTTCATAGATTGCTTAGATTTCTAGAACCCATTGTCTTCATATGGTCCTTTTTTCTCAAAAACGCAAACCTTGAATGAAATTTGGCCTAAAGATGGTTGCAACTGTTCTGTAGAAAAATAACTTTTTATGTTGAACTGTAAGTAATTTTATTTTAGAGTGAATTCACTATAGAGGTGTTAGATCCTAATGCTGTCTCTTCAGTGGTTTGTTTTGGGCTCAGAGTCTGTGTATAGTGTAGGGTAGGGGTAAAGTAAAGGGTGCGTATGTAAATTACTATTGCTACAAGACTTAGCAAGACTTTCTTGCAGTTGGGTACCATAGTTGGAGGTTTAACCTTGGCCAATGTAAGTGGAGGCAGGCTCCTATTTCTCAGTGCCGGCACAAGTATTTCAAAACACTGGCAGTGTTACTTGCATCCTGTTGTTCCCACAATTCAGAAGCAATGTTAAAAATTACTAGGTAATACTTGTGCTGTCCCTTCTGAGAATGATAAATTCCACTTTAGCTGAATTGACCAGAATGCAGTGATTGATTGAGGCAGCCCACTTTCATCGTGGGTTAGAGGAGTTTTGACATGGTCATTAACTTTCCATGTCTGGAGGGTAGATTGAAGCGATAACAGTGAGTGTAAGAAATATAGAGAAGAGAATTAATGATGCAGTGTTTTCAGGGTGTGTATTATGCAGGCAAAATGTTTGTGATCTCTCCTTTAACATGCCTCTTAATATCTGTGAAACTTGTTTGCTTACTCATTTCTCTGGCCCAGCCTCCATTCTGTACATGCCTACTATTACTCCTTACTCTAACCTCTGGATTGTTGAATTACCCCCTAACAAATCTTTTAAGTTTATCCTCCAGCATAGCTATCAGAATAATCTTAAACAATGAGTGTTATTAATGATCTTCCTTTTACCGAATATATTATGCCCCTAAGTAATTGATACATGAAATTGTTCTAGTTAGTACTGTGTTCATAAAACTTTATGTACATCCTTGTCTTTTTGACAAACACAGTAAGACTGGAGAAAAAAGTTGTGTAGAGGGTTCTGATAGAGTGGAATAGATGTACCTCCTTCAGATAAGGTAAAATTTTGGAAAAATTAATGTGCTTGCTTTGCCAGCACATATACTTAAATTGGAACAATACAGAGAAGATTAGCATGGCCCCTGTGCAAGGATGGAAAAATTATGAAACCTAGGTACTCTTGGGTAAGCAAAAGTAAGCAGACCTTAGAGGGGAATGAAAACTTACAAGAGAAGATTGACATAGATTTCTTTATTATCAGCCTGTCCTAAGAATAGGCCATAGTCATAGGGTGTGCATGTGTGTATGTGCATACTCACATGTGAAGTGTGCAGTCTTTCTGATGTGAGGAAATGGGAAATGGAGGTAGAATAATCAAAGCTATCAGAGGAGGGAGAATTTTGAAAGAGAGAGCGAGCCAGAGAAGAACTCTAAATTGTTAAAGGAGATTTAAACTTTTGTCAGCAAATGATAAAGTAACTAGATTGAAAAAAAACCAGTAGGTGTATAAAGTATCAAGGATCTAGACAACACTATCAACCACCATGGTCTATTTGACATTTTAGAACACTATAACTGCAGAATGTTAATTCTTTATTTCATATGGTATGTTCATAATGCATTATATACTGTACTGGGTCACAAAAAGAAGTCTCAATGTATAAGAGGGTTGAACTTAGAAATGGTATATATGCTGATTAAACTGAATTAAAATAGAAGTTAATAGGACATCTAGGAATGCATCAAATGTAATTGTTCCTAATTACCTATTTGAGGCTTCTCATTGACAAGGGTTCTTGCTTAACAGTGGGTAGTAATATGGAGGAGCACAAAATGAGTTGCATATGGATTACTGAGATTCATGTCTACATACTTTTGATGGCTGGAGTAGTACTGGAAATAAAACATCATTATGCACAATTTGTGAAATAGATTTGTTACGGGGTACTGTAATTTTCTCAAATAGGTGTTTACATTGTTACTGATGGAAATCTTTAAGGAATGAGGTGTTGCCTCACCTCACTATTGCTTTGTTAGCTTACAAGGTTGCATGTTTTATCAGGTCGAAATTTAAAGTTCTCTTGATTCTTAAAGGTCTAAGTCTGATCCTATTTTTATTTAAAGAGATAAAATTTTCTTATTAATCACTTCCTTTAATTGCTTTGCTTCCTCTCTTTATACTTCTTGGAGATGTCACTGCTGTAAGTTTTTTCCATAAATGCCAGTACATATAGCATGTGTAAGACATTATAAATTAAACTGGTGAGTCACATTTAATGTAAAATTTTGTTAATGAATTTGAGTTGCACTGAAGAAGTCACATCAAAACTAAGTTTTTAATTATCTGAAGAATACTGAATTTCAACTTCATGTTTTAATTTGATGATGTAAAAAGAATTATTCTTGCAAAAAAGATGATCATATTGGCCATTTATAAGTTCGTTGAAAAGTGTTTTTCTTAGTCGGTAAGAAAATAAGTGTCGAAGAACTATATTTCTCTCTATGGAATTCTTTGGCACAGTGTTCAGTATGATAGGCAGTCCTTTATTTTTTTTATTTATTTTTTTTTTTATTTTATTTTAAACCAAAAACATGTATTGGTACATTCTACATACAATGGTCACATTCATTACATTAATTCTGTACCTATACATGATGTATCTTGGTTCTCCCCCCTCTCCCCCCTCCCCTCTGCACCCTCCCTCCCTATTTACAGCAGGTTCATTCATCATTTTCCATATTTTCCCTTTCCCCTCTTTTTCCCCTGTTGACTTTCTGCTTTTCCCCT
>PVJO010015504.1:0-44850 GCA_004026905.1 Hystrix cristata
TCTTAACTCATTCTTAAGAAAACTAATCTTCTGAAGAAGATAGGAGTGATAGGAACATCGCCTGAGGAAACTTGCCAGAAGGAAAAGCTACAGGAGGTGGTCCAGGTTTCAGGAAGGATACCCTGGAAAAGAAGAGGCCAGGAAAGGGCTGAGAATGCTGTGAAGGCATTCCAGGGGGCTTGGAGAATTTCCCTTCAAAAGACATTTTGTTTGTGACGAACCTAAAGGCCTGAGTGCACTTGTTCCTTGAATGAAAGAATGTGAGCACTAACAATTTAGAAACCATCCAGAAATCATCCTCTGGCCCACAGAGGGTATGTGCCTTAAGATCAAATAAATAACAGAAGAACTAGGACTAGGAGCCCACACTAGAAGCCCTTGGTCAATGCTTTTTTCTCAAGGCAATATAAGGGCTTGTAAAGGGGTGTTATGAGTGCAATTTTTTAATGTGTGTGAAACAAGGAGAAATAAAAGGGATCGGCTACTCCCCAGGGCGGAGGGGTATAGTGTCAATAGGTAAGAGTCTTATTTCACATTATCCTTCTCTATCAAAGGAACTAATCTTCAGCACTGATAAAAGAGTAGTCCAAAACAGTTGGGAGGTAATTAAGTTTTAAGGTAGGTGAGAGGATAGAATGCCTAATCCACTTAATTGAATGCAAGCTCCAGACCCAAAGACATTCCTCTTCAGGCTACTGAGAGAACTTTCAGCTGTTGTAGCAGCTCCCTGGGGAAGAGTATTGCTAACTACTTTAAAGGAAGGTTTAACTTGCTGCCTGAGGTCAACAATTATTGCAAGCCTTCCTGCATCTACATTCAGAAGTTTCCAGCTACCACGAGTCTTTGGACTCCACTTTATATAGTCAGTTCCTTTGTAGAATCAGAGGTGAGCCTGGGGATTTAGCTCACCGGTTAGAGTGATTGCCGCAAAAGTACAAGGCCCTGAGTTCGATCCCCAGCACACACAAAAAAAGCAGGGTTGATAAAGATCAAAACAGAATAAAATGAAGCATTGAAACCAACAAAATTGAAGAGAGCAGGTGAAAAATCCTGCTTTTTGCAATTAAAAAAAATCTGTACAGACGCAAATCAGAGGAGATGTGGATTAAGAATAATTCATGTTTAGAAGGTTCAAAAAACTTGGTGGGCCCCAAGCTTACACCTTTGTGTGACATGGCAGCCAAAATGGCTAATGAAATCTTAAAAGCATTAATAAAGGGTTCAGAATAAACAGGGCATGGGCTTTTGGACTCTTCCAGGCAGACATCATCTGCCCATTGTGTTGGGCTCTGCTGGTGTCCCAGGAAGGATAATTAATACATGATCTAGAAGCCATGTCAGGTAAGTGTAAAAGTCTCAGGAATGTCCATTTTGTAGGGCTGTTTGGTTTTAGTGACTAAATTGTGAAGGAACCAGTCATTTTTCTACCTGTTTTAAATAGATTAATTAGATGGAAACAAACTCATCCAATATAAGAGAAAGAAAACTGGCATTGGTTGAATGCCCATTATTTGTCCCTTGTTGTGCTAAGTGCTCTGCATTATTTTGTTAAAACCTTTCAGAAAAAGGATTGTTTTAGAGTGGTGGGCTTCCAGGCACAGAGACTCATTTCTCTAGCAGCACTGTTCATTTTGAGCAGTGTGATCCCTTTTCTGCTTCCAAGAGTCAGGAATACTGTTCAGGTCCTACTGGAGACAGCTTCCCACTTGTAGGCAGATCGTTTGAGGATGATCAAAGCACAGCAAAGGCCCCTGTGCTTTGGCAACATGGGTTTCCCACACAGTTTCAAGGTTCCAAATCCCTCCTGGGGGCTATGGAAAGAGAGCCTCCTAATCCATATTTTCCCACTCTATTTCTGGCCAGTCTTGGACACTGGGATAGAGGGTTATGTCTATGGGAAGGACTGACTGTGATGGGGAATGTGGGAGTTCCTTAAGTTTGTGAGGGATGAGTGACAGCAGATGGGATGGATTCATTTTCTAGCCAGTAACAGCCATTCCCTCCACATTCACCTCTGGCCCTAAAGTCACTTGAGCTGAAGCCCGTTTGCATAAGGAGTACTCTGGCCAATAAGCAGTATGCATCATTCAGGGGGCTATCCTGGTTGAAACCAGAATTCAACTCAGAATTCCAACAGAGATGTTTTCTAATCAGCATGGGCTGATTACAAAGGAAGCAAAGGAATTCAAAGCACCAGGCACCTTCCAACCTCAGGACCATGACTTGCTTCCTCCACCCCTTGGCAGCTACTCAGCTCCTTTGAGGCTTCTTCATACTGCCACCTCATTGGCAGGCACAGTAACTGCTCCTCAGCAGCACTCCCCCCACCCCGCCCACACCTGACTTTGCTATACCCTTTAACAGCATGGATATTTGTAGATTCAGATGTGTTTATTGTCTACTTCTGACCGCAATGTGGGCACAATTTTGTCTGTTTTATTCATTGCTGTAATCCCAGCATCTATAACACTGTCTAACCCAAGGTAGATGCTAAATAAATGTGTTGAGTGAATGAAGACTGATTGGAATTATTAAAAGGCATAGAGAGAATTTCCCAGGATTGATACCTAATCAGTCTTTCCTAATTCAAATTGCTAACCACTCCTTGGGTGAAACCTGCTGAAATGCAGAGAGCTTCCATTTGGCCACAAGAGGGTGGTGTTGATTTTATTTTTATTGTGCGGGAGCTTTGTTCTGAATTATTCATCGTCTTTCTCCTTAAACCCCAGAAAGAAAATCTGAGACAAGGCCATGTCTGCAGCTGAAGCAAACATTTATATAGTGTCTCTTATACCCTGATGTTGTCCAAGGGAAATTCACTTAAAGCACATATGAAGAATGGTGTCTCCAAAAGAAAAAGTCACTTGAGAGCAAAACATGAGGAAGGTTTAGAAGGAATGAGCTGCCCAGCAAGAAAGTGCCTCTACCATCTTAGCTTCTGTAACCATGGAGATACCAGCAACTGAGCAGGTGACCCTGTGTTTTGTGCCATACCCACCTCCCTTCTTTCTGTACTACTGACACCCCGCCAGCTGTCCTGCAAAAGTGTTAGTGCTCACAACACAAGGTTAGGGACCCCTGACCTAAAGCACTTTCTGATTTTACAGTTTTCTATTAAGAGTAATTTTCTTCTTTTAGGAATGAATGACTACATATGGGCATGAAAAGGGTCACTTTTTCAGCACATCCTAGTCTCTTAAGACCTAACATTAAAAAAAAAAAAAGCCATAGGGAGATAATGGTACTAAACTGTGAAATAGCACAAGCTGTGTGTCCACCCTAGTAGTTGCTTAATTCAGTACCACTCATGTACACCCCAAAAGGACTAAAGGATCTTACAAATGAACAAATCGATTTTTTACCTTAAAAAAATAAAGCAGAGAATGGAAGTCCTAAGGTAGTTTTTATTATCTCGTCTTCGCTCAACAGCACAGGGTGGAACCTGAGTGCATAGTGATGCCCCAGGATTCACAGACCAGCACAGCAGACTCTGGTCAAACATATTGTTTATTTGAAAGAGAAACACTCCAAAAGAAGAAAAAGGAAAATTTTTAAAGAAAAGATCAGGTTGAAGTAGTAGCAGCTCTTGAATCATAGGCTTCTACTTTCTTCCTGGCCCACACTCCTACACAAGGCCTCAGCCACTACCCCTCTCCTCTGGGGCAGTGTGAGGCCCGCTGGCCTCCCCAGACTAGTGTGGTAGAAGGACATCTGTCTCTAGAGTAAGGAGAGGTGATAAGAAGTCTCTCAGCCTCTTCAGGTTGCTCCTGCTCATCAGCATGGGTAGGGTGTCCACGATAAGGTCTGGATTTATGTACTGCAGGTGGAAAAACATGTAACCCAGCAGCTCAATGAAGATCAGGACCATAAAGAAAAGCCACTGGAAAAGCCTGTAAAGAAACATTCATTATTATCATGGGGGGAAGGGACAGCTCAAGGTCAAGCAGTGGGAGCTGAACCTTATATTCATAAATGGCTAGAGAATTGGTTTCCTCAGACGAAACTGATGGGGGAAAGTGGAATATGAAGATACAGAGGGTGAGGATAGGGAGCAGGTCAACACAGAAAAAGAGCTGTTCTCCCACAGAACAGATGTCCATGTATAAAAGTTGGAGGAGCAAAAGACAATGGATTTCTGGGCCTTTGGGGATTATTAGAAAAAGTTCGTAATTATCACAATTGGGAGCCTCATCACCATTAATCCTCTTCAAGTCTAAAATTTGAAGTGATATTTAGCCATCTGTTACATTAAACATCAAAATGACAAGGGTTGGCTTTTGCTAAACAACAGGTGCCAAAATAGTTCACAATGAAGTGTGCATGTGTTTTCTTAAGTGCATCCAAGGAAAAAACAATCTTCCCCCACAACTGGTTGAAGGTTTTAAGTCTTCAACTTTATGGAAATGTCATAAATGGACGCTTTTCATAAAAGTATTACATGAAGCACTTTAGAGTTGGTCTCATTTCAAAACTTTAAAAACAAAAGTCACAGAAAATTCAAGATATTTTTCTATAATTTCTTAACCTTCAGTAAAAGAATCAAGAAAATTAATGCACCCTATACTCTTCCCAGGAGAGTATAAGAGAGGTTACTAGGCTCAGGACCTGAAAAGTAGACAGAGGCCATCCTGAGAATCATAGGAATAAAAATGAAAAGTGAAGTGCAAACTGCAGCTTCTATCCTAAACATATCAGAAATAGTCACTAATCCCCCCAGATATTTAGAAATTTGCAACTCTGATGTTGTAAGTTTGAATTGAGAAAGGAAACAAAGGTTTGGAGAAATCTGGGTCTGCTTAATGTTTTCTGTGTCATGAACATACTTACACCTTTAGCCCTTATCAGGTCACCTGCAGAGTGAATGTACCCTGGACTAAGAAAAAACCAAGATTCTGCCACTCACCTAAAAAAGGAGATCCTCTTCTGTTTCTTAAGTATAGTCTTCTCCTGTGGGAAGCAATAGAAGCCAAAGCTGTGGCTCTTGAGCTGCTCACAAAAAGGCAGAATAGTAGGGTGGCTCTGAGCAGAGACCCTGGGGTCAAGGCTATCCAGGTTCAAATCCTACCTCTGCCACTTCCTATCTACCATGGTCATAGCAAGACACTGAATCTCATTATTTCCTAATTCTAAGGACATTAAAAAGGAGAAGGAGAGAAGAAGAGATAGAGGACACCCAAATTTGGACAGGTAAGACTTACCATGTTGCTTTGAATGGTCTCTACCAGAACTGACCCAGGCTTCACTACTTGGGAATAATTCTGGGCTTTGGCTCTGGGTGAAAAAGGACCAGAGCTAAGAATTATGTAACAACATCTGAACAGCTGACAAAAGGTGCTTTTCTAAGTCATGCTACATGTATGATTAGTTTCCTGCATTCTTGATAACATTGACAAAGCTCAACATTTAAAATTCACAACTTGTAGGAACTAGGAAAATATGACGTATTCTCGAGAGAAAGACAATCTGTGAGGACAAAGCCTGATGTTAGACTGATGTTGGATTCAAACTCCAAAGTCTGTTTCTGGGTTGCAGCTCAAATGTTAGTTCAGGTCATATACCCTCAACCCGGCTGTTCACAGATTTTTCTCATGCGCACCTAGTTTGGAGGTCAGCCAGAGTTGTGGGCAGAGTTTGGGTACATAATTTGGAACACCCCGTGTCTGGCCCTTTACTTTCTTTCCAGCATCTTTGGCTACCCTGAATTACAACCTCTGTTTGTTTGTTTGTTTTTGTTTTTAGCCCAGAAAGATAACAGAATTCCTCTTGGTGTTTTGGCTTACTTACTAAGTTTAGTCTGCTCTCAGGTTACAAGCTATAAAAATCAGGGATATAACCTACTGCCATTCTTCCTACTTTTATTCACTCTCCAATGCCTTCTGATGGTTGTTCATTTGTTCTGTTCTGTCATCTACAGTTTAGTGTTATTTTCTGCTAATGTTTCAAATCCAATAAAAGCTAACTCAGAGTCTTCATGGGAATTTCTTTTAATAATCATCAGATAAAGGACAAAAGAGAGAAGTGGCAGAGATTCCTGGTTATTGCCATGATGTAGGAACTTGTGTCACATACTAGTCTACTTCCAAAAGCAACCATCAAAACTGGGCAAAACACACGACAGCTATTTGAATGCACTGGAGAGTAGAATACAGTCATAAGCCAAAAGTTACAAAGCCTGAATGAAGAAAAACACAGAGAGGCGAGCTCCTTGTTCATCCAAGGCCCTGCCTCAGAGACAGTTTATGGTGTAAGGTACCAGAGTCCACAAAGCAAATGGCAGCAACAACTGGTTGAAGCAAAGGTTGAAGTTCAAGGCCATTGCAGTTACTATGATTGGATGGGGAAAATTCAAGGAAGAGGGAACCACTGAGAAATGAGGTCATATTCTCCAGGGATTTTCCTTTCAGTGTGGTAGCATCACTTCAGTCCATTAGAGAAGTTTTTCCACTTACATTTCTTTATTAAGCATCAGTACTTCCTTTTCCTTTTCCAGCCTCCTCAGAGCTTCCTGGTATATCTTACCAAGTGGAGAAAAATGTCATTAACAAGAGTATTTGTATTTTAACTGGCAAAACATATTCTGCTAACACTTACTCCAAATATTCCAAACAGTACATGCCAAAGTGTGCACAAAGTAAGAAGGTGTTCTAATAAAATAATTAGAAGATTCTAGTGACCAGGATGGATACACACGAACGAAAGCTCTGGTCTCTGCTCACATTCACACCCAGCTCTGACATATACTGCATTTCCTTGAGCATGTTACCCAACTCCCAATCTCAGTGTCCTCTTCATATAACAATTGTACCTCATTGAGTTACTGGGAAAATTGAGAAAAATACTGGAGACAGGTGCTTAGCACAGTGCCTGGCACAGAGTAACATCTGTTTTGCTGCTGCTGTTGCTGTATAAAAGGCATTTTCCCCAGGGGAAAATTCTACCACAACTCTGAAGCATCTACCTTTATACAGTGGGCCTGGTCCTCACAACGCTCTTGAATGAATTGGTAGTCACTCTCCACCTAAGGAGAAAGAAAGAGAGAGAGAGGGGGTGGGGGAGGGAGGGAGGGAGGGAGGAAGGAAGAGAAAATCAACAAACCTCATGAGTTAAATCAGAACCAAGCCTAGGCTGCTTTCTGGAAACCTACCTGGCACAGAGGATAGTTGGCTGGTTACCTAGCAACAACTACCTCACAAAGAAGTGACTTCATCACTCACACACAGGGTCCAACTCTGAGCAAAGGAAATGGTCTGCCTGGCTTGTCTGTGCCTCTCTGATGAGACATGTGAAGCACTGGGGGATGTTGTAAGCCAGTTAAATTTGGGGTTTAACAATGGTATGTGGGGTTAGAGGACTGTATCAGAAATGGTAAGACCAGTACTTGTAATAGAAGCTTTCCTTTTCTTCAAATACGTGTGAATCAGTAAGCCATTTGCTAGAGGTTTTTGCTCCTCCACACCTGGCCCTGTTTGGGAGTTCTATTTATAACCTGGGAGACCCTCTGTAGAAGAGACACTGCTCTACCTTGGCCATTTCCTTCTCTTGCTCTGCACGGGACTCTGTTGACTGTTGTAGCTTCACCTAGAGAAGACAGCGGATGACAGTGGGAAGTTAATAGCATTCTTCTCTGTGTGGTAAATGTGTGACAATCACCCTCTCCAGGTCAAAAGAGAGCATGATAATCTAGGCTCTTGTGTGTTGAGAATATATGATATTCAAGGCTGGACATAATTATCACCCCCATTTTACAGATGAGGAAACAAAAGCCCAGAGAAGTACATAACTTGATTAAATTGCACAGTGGCAGAGCTGACATTTAAACCTCAACAGGCTTACCACGCAGGCAGGCTAGCATTCCTCTTCCTCGCATGCTATGGATGAACTGATGAAAGCTCCCTGGATTATCACTCTCAACCATATGCTGTGGGGTACACTTGCCCTCTGAATCACACACAGAAACATTGCTCCTGTTTTTCCAGAGAAAAACTTAAGACAGTGGGGTTCTTACATGGTGGCCTTGGCCAAATTGCCCTATTTGCCACGTAAATCTGCAAAGAGCTTTTCAGTAGAGTTCTTGCCCTCTATTGAGAGTCTAGTTCATTTAGTCAATAATTAATCGTTGAGCATCTGTGGCATTTTAAGACACTAGGGTGTAAACAACATAGTTTCAAAAATTCATGTTCTTAATTGGTTTGCCTTGTGGTAAAGAAAAAAATAATAATAAAATAAAATTTAAAACACAACTTGGCCTGTGAGCCAAATCTTAAAAAATCAGGTAAGCTCATCGACGCGTATAATTTGGAGGTTAGTATCTTCCTCATACTTGAATGTATGTATTTGCGTGTCCTCATTTCTGTCATAAACTTCTCGAGGGCAGACCCTGTAGATGACAAGACCTCTGGAGCTGTTCTCTCCACTTGACAGCACTGTAATCGTCTCTGCTGCTGGTGATATCATAAATGCCCCACGTGTCACTGGGATAGGTGGAGGGGACGGAGGACATGGGCTTACCTCTGATAAACGCACAGACATGCTCAGCACCGTGCCTAGGACAGCCTGTGAAATCAGTTCTTCCCAGCATCTAGAATACACTCATCTCCCAGGAAATGTCTAGGTTTGCTGTTCTACTCACCTTCAGTTCCTCCAAATTCTGCTTCAGGGTTTCTTTAGTAGGGCCGACATTCTTAAATCCCCTTGAAATCTGAAAAATTATCCCCCAAACTGTGGATTTAGTCTTGGGCTTAGTAATTGAGGCCCTGATAGAAGCTTGATAGAAAAGCACCTCCTCACCCTTATAGAAGCTGCCTGGCCCCACTCTAGGTGGGCAGCCCTTTCTGTTTCCATAGGATGGAAGCCAAAGCACATGGAGAGGACAACAGTGAGAGATGGAACAGAGAATGAGGCAGAGTGTCAGGGGGAGAAGAGGTGAATCTTGCCTCTCTCCACAGTCCTTTATCCCTGTCACCCTAACCTGTAATTCCCAGAGGACAAATGTTGATATTAGTCACTATTTGTTTAAAGATTCAGAATGATAGGGGACAAAGCACACAGATTTTTCTCATTGCCCCCTTCTTCTAACATAAGAACTGTTGGGATTCCTAAGAAATGACCCTTGTTTCAAGGTAGACTGGGGTGTGGAAAACAGCCCCTCCATTACTGTGCATAAGGCACTACCTTATTCTGAGTGTGCCCAGGACCCTCTCATATGCTCCCAGCCCAGCCCACCATCTTTTCACAGACTCCAGGCACCTCTTACCTTCTCTTGAAGCTCCTCCACATTCTTGTTTAGGATTGCATTCTTTTTTTCCTGTGGGAAGGAGGAGGTAAAGGGGACAAAGGTGGGTTGCTCTCATACTTGCCCTCCTCACTAGCCCACTAAAATAGTATCTGGGGACAAAGGGACCACACGTGAAAAGTGCACTCAGGCCCCACACCTCAAATTGAGCTAGACTCAGGCATCAGCCCCATGCAGAGCACTTCATTCTCAGAGCACTCTCTAAAATGGCTCTGATTTCTACAGGTGGACAATCCTTTTTAGAGGCCTCTTTACCAGCTTTGCTGTCTGTATTTCCAGGTCATTCAGGGCATCCTCCTTCTCAGATATGAGCTGGTTCAACTCCTCCTTCTCTTCATCTCTTTCTGCTGATAGGGTCAGATCTCTTTCCAGACTGAAAAATATAGTAACTCAGGTGTGGCTTAGACCTAAGGAAGCTGCCAGGGTCCCCTCTTCAGTAGCTACTGCCAGAGTCTCAGGGAGCATGTGATGTTCATTGTGTTTTGTTTTCTTGTTTTGTTTTGTTTTGTTTTGTTGCTTTGGTACCAGGGATCAAACTCAGGGCCTCACGCTTGCAAGGTAAGCACTCTAACCACGGAGCTAAATCCCTGGCCCTGTGATGTTCATTGTGATGACAGTAAAATCAACCTAATGTGGAAGTTTAAAGCAAAATTCTGCTCATGTTTCAAGATCTACATAACAGGCTGCAATTTGCCATCAAAGAAATAGACCTCATTCCCCCATTTTTTCTACCCCAAGGGACCTCTGGGTAAGGACCTTTGAATAGCTTTTTCCTTCTCTTGAATTTTTCTAAGAAGAGCCTCATTTGCTTCATCCAGTGTCTGCAGATCCTTTTCAAGGTCTGAGTTCAGGCGGTCAAGGTTCTGTTTTGTGGCTTCTAAATTTGCTATTTCTATCATTAGCCTATAGGAAAAATCAGCGTTACTAAAGCTAGGACAGGAAAGCATAAGAACCCTAAGGAGATTTTTATTCCTTCAACCAATCTCCTGTTGTAAACAAGCCTAAGCAGGTCTACTTTATTTTTCACAGTAAGTTTATGTCTGTAGTGTTTTTGCATAAGGTAAATTCCTAAAGTTAAATCACATTTTTTAAAATTTTTATTTTTGTGGCACTAGATATTGAACCCAGGACCTCATATATGCTAGGTAAACATTCTACCACTTAATTCCTCCCCGGCTCTCAATTGTAATTTTAAATATTTCAAGTGAAAGCCACTCAAGCACGAATCTCATGTGAAGCAAAAAATACTTTCACATGAATTATTATACTCTTATTTCCAAAAATTTTGTATGGGGTATGTGGAATCTAAGCAATATCTATAAAATATCTAAAGAGCGAAAAGACTTTCTTCTAACTCCAGCAAGCAGGAGCCTAGGCTGATTAGAATGCAAGAGGAGAATGGGTCTTTTCCCCAAAAAAGCCAGTTTTTTGTGTGAGCACTGACTGTCTCTGAAAACCCCATTATAGTTTCATGAAGTACAGAGAGCTGAAGCCAAAGTTGTTTCTTTCTAGGAAACCTTCCCACGCTAAGACGATGTCTACACAGCTGAGGTCCCGCTCCTTACTGGATTCTAGAGACTACCCTTAATATAGTAGCTCCTCTCTTAGACTCCCTTATTGTCCTCATTACTTACATATCGCCCAGTGGGTTGTGTTCAACTTCTTCTATTGTACACTTCCTGAAATATTAATACAAACATCTGTTACAGAAACAAAGGTCCTATCATCTAACATAGTGATTGGTCTAGAAGAAACAGACAAAACTTAAGACCATATACTTAGACAAGACTGAGGCAAGAAGAAACCAAAGCCTTCAATACTCTCATTTGAAGGATTAATTGCAATATTTTACGAAAACTAAATTTCAGTAAAGTAGATGTTAGTTTAATTTAAAATCTCATAAATGAATCCCACCAAAGGATAGAAATCATTTTTTTCCAAAAATGTTTACTCTTTAACTACCTTTTCCCTTCTTTTTGTGCATTTATCCTGTAAAGTGTCAAAGTACTCATGTATGTTTTTTGGCAAACTTACCAAGAGTTTATCGCTAACCCCAACCTTCAAGAAAACTTACCAAAAAAAAAAAAAAATGAAATATAAGAGGTACTAAAAACTGGCTGCCTGATTTCTATTGGCATGTTACCCTCCCAATTTCCATTAAACTCAGGCTGAGTTGGTCCTAAAACAGCAGCATGAGCAACAATTAGAATGCTACTACTGAAAGGAAGCTGCAGACATTAAGTTCTCAAGGACGGCATCTCCTAACCATTGCACCAACTCTGAAGTTCAGAACCAAATCCAATCTAAAAAAATTAATAGTACAACTCTTTTCTCCTTCACATTCCATCTTCTCTCTTTTTGTCTGAGCATTGAAAGTCTCATTTTAATTTCCTTTTCAATTCCTTCTCCCACATCCCTCTTCCATCACTTTGCCTGTATTTTCCTTTTCTTTTTCCTCTCAGATGGTACCCTCTGAGCTCATCTAGCTTTTCTCAACTGAGATTTCTTCTGTTTCCAGTGTAGATTTTCAGCTGAAGGTGAAAATTTTCAGAAAGATGTTGCCTTGCTGACAGAGTACTCCCTGTGCAGTGTGACCTGTTACACCTGGCTAAGTGGTCAGTATGTCATAGTAGGTAGGGATGGTGAGGTGGCAACAGTACCTCATAATCGCTGTAGCAGAGTGAGAGCACAGTTCAGAAATTTTGGACAGTTTAGATGTCTTCTGAAACAGTGATGAGAGCTATAGGCATTTCTGGGCAAAGTTTAAATCTTTTCTGAAGACATTTTCCTTCCTCACGTATATTTATCTTGTTAGGTAAGGTGTTTATGTACTCATGTATGTCTATTGACAAACTTACGAAGAGTTTTATCTCTAACCTAAACCTTCAAGGAACTTAGAAAAAAATAGAAGAGTAAGGTACCCAAAAGTGGGCTTGTATTTCATTCTCCTAAATTTCTAGGCCTGCCAGTAGTTCTGATCACTCTCATTTCTCATCCATGATCTCCATGTGGCATCATCACAAATTCCTGCTTCCAGGTCCAGACTATGCATCTTTCTGCCAGAAAGAATATGAGAGAAGTCTTACTGTGAGCTAAATAAGTCCTTATTCTCACCACTTTGGATTATTGGACTTGCAAAAAACTCCTTTATTTTCCATCACCTGGCACTGCCAAGTTACCAGGAAGGGAAGGTCTGATTTTGCCACAGTGGAAGAATTATGCATAGGTGAGAAGGAAGAAGGAAACGGGAGTGCTAGGTCCCAGGACCCAATGCTACTGTCCACTCCTTCACAATTCCCCTTTCATTTTTTGAAGTTTTAAATTACTGCCGCAGTTAATGGAATTTGACATATCAGTATCCCTCTGCTAGCATTCCTGGATTCTTTTTTTGTGCTAAGAAGATAAGGCAGGATACAGAATTGGGGAGAAATCCATAAGGATATTTGCTTGAACTTACAACTGCCTGTTTCTGAACCTTACAGCTAATTCCTTCCATGATCTAAGTCAAACCTTTTCCAGATAAATTGTAGTAATCTCAGTCCCCTGAAAAGGCCTGATAGAACACATAACTATATCCAGGAATGTCTCCCCCATGCAGGGATATCAGCTGGCGTTTTATCCATTCTTCCCAACTCAACTCAAAGACTGATGCTTCTGTAACTTCCTAAAAACTAAGCCTCAAGTCTAGTAGAATGAATTCCTGCAACCTCTGGGCATTTTATATTGCTTTTAATCATGTCTCCATCTCATACTTAGTCCATAAGCTCCTTGAGAGTGTATTTTAATCAAAATTATTCTTATTTTCCTCCTTACTTGTGCTCCAGGGGCGCTTTTTATATAGAATTCAACATGGAAGTAAACTGAGTCAGATACAGAACACACCTAAATTTCCTCCTATCCTAGAACTTTGTAGTTGTATTACCTTGAGCAAGGTACTTAATCTCTGTGAGCTCATCTCCTGAGCTGTGAAATGAATGTTACCACTACTTTGCAAAGTTTGGGTGGAGACCAAATCAAATAATATGTGTAAAGTTAGCACAATGCCTGACATGCAGTAATACCTAATTCTCACCCATTTTCCCCAACCCAATATGTAGTTCATTTTCTGTCTCATGTGACCTTTACATAGGCTGAAGTTTTTAGAATAAATGATTCCTGCCACTCCCATTATCTACAACAGGCCCCTTTCTCCTTCCAATGCACCTGAGAGACTCTCATCTGTACACTTGCATTGGTACAGTCTCATTAGCGACAGTGCACTATGGCAGAATTCTCAACAGAAGGCCACATACCCTATGATGCTCATCCCAAATCTGCAGGGATGTAATTTGAAAACCTCTGTTAAATATCCCAGAGACACAGTTGCCTGTTGTTAAAAATCATCGATGAAGAACATATTTTCTCCATCACACTGCATCTTCTTTTTCCTTGAAGATATCACATAAACTCACTCTCTGTGAAACTTTCCGTAATGAACCCTTTTAGCTTACACACATTGAGAGTGATCACATTTTTCTGTTTCCTTTGACACCAAGAATCTCAAAGTCATATTTGAAGTCACGAGTATTATTTATCATTGTACTGAAAATTGTGGTCTCTAGATATTTCCTTTAGTCTTATTCTCCTATTCACATTTCACATGGTCCTGAGTTTTAACTTATTTTCCCACTGTTTTATATTAAATATGACATAGATACAGGGATGGATAGACATAGATATAGGTGGTAGACATAAATATGGGAATAGACAATAGATGTGTATATGAGAAGAGAGAGTCCAATTGAATGCAGTAGGTAAGAGTACTAGCTTGGGAATCAGACCAAACTCTGAATACCTGCTATACCACTTCTTTGACAGTTAAGCTGAACTGTCAGTTTGGTTGGCTTGAGAGTCATCCAGGGAATTGATAAAGCACATTTCCATGTGGGTCTGAGTAGGTCATGGAAGTGTGATCGTCAGTATTTTATGCAGTGCCTGGCCCTTTGGTTTCCCCACTCTTCTTCCCAGCCACCATGAACTGAGTAGTTTTTCTCCACTACACCCTTCTACCATGATGTTCTTGCCTTGAAGGCGGCTGATCATGGACTGAAACCTGTGAAACCATGAGCCAAATTAAACCTCTTTTCCTTTAAGTGATGGATGTTAGGTGTCGTGTCCCAGTAACACAAAACCTGATCAGTAAAGCTTCCCAGATATAAGGACTTAAAAACTTAATAATTTAACCTTTCTAAGGCTTGATTTTCTAACTTTTGCAATGAAGTTAATATGTCTACCTCATAAAATCATCGTGAGATTGAAAAGGGACATATAATACCTGACACAAAATAAATGTGCCATAAATTATAACTATAATTATTACCACTATTAAAAAAAAAACCCAAAAGGTTGGGGATTTAGCTCAAGTGGCAGAGTGTTTGCCCTGAGTTCGATCCCCACCATTCCCCAAAAACAAAACCCAAACTGGCTGAGCATTATTAATACTCTTTGTTCATCTTCACTAACCATCCTTTGCTACGTGACTTTTGGCTTCATTTGACCATAGATAATGTGGCTTTTCCTTCAGACACTATCTTTTGGCTCTTCCTTACTTTCACTCCTCGTCACTCATAAGCCATCAAACCTGTACCCAGCTTAATACCTGAAATTGTAAGTCCCAATTTCTTTAGATAGGGCACTATGACCATCAGATACTTCAAGTCTTTCATGGTGACACAAGATATAATACAATCGCATTAGTAGTCAACATAGTGAGTCCTGAGTTGATTAACTTGCCAGAGAATAAGACATAAAACAATGGACAAATTCACTCAGTAGCTGACAGAGAGAGAAAATTCGAGCAATTTTATTGCTAGAAATAGAAATTTGGGTAAGTTATGCTAATTACAAAATTGAAAATTTGCACTCTGGCTAGAAAGAAACGAGTATACACACACACACACACACACACACAATGCTTGGTGGCTAAAATCAGTATCATTGCTCAGTTACCATGTAAGAGTTTTCGACCTGATCCAGCATACGGGGTTCTCTTAATATTCTTAGTCATTTGTCATCTTCATCTGGAGGGTTGCTTCAAGATGACAGGCTCCTTTTATTTTAAAATAATAAATTGCAAAAATACTATCAAGAAGTCCCATATTATAGTTGAAATTTGAGATGTCCCCCAAAGGCTTGTATATTCAAGCCTCGGTCCCCAGATTGTGGCATTATTTGGAGGTGGTGGAAAGTTTCAAAGGTGAGGAATAGCTGGAAAAAGTAGGTCATTGGGAGTGTGCCCTTGAAGGATATATTGGGACCCAGGGCTCTTCCCAGGCACTCTCACTGCGTCTCTCTCTCTCTCTCTCTCTCTCTCTCTCTCTCTCTCTCTCTCTCTCTCTCTCTCTCTCCTGCCACGAAGTGAATAGCTCTCTTCTGCCTTACAACAGGCCCAGAAACAGTGAAGCCAAGTTACCATAGACTGAAACTTCTGAATCTACGACCCCAAGAAAATCTTTCCTCCTGTAAGTTTTTTTCTCCAGGTATTTGGTCATAATGACAGAAAGCTGACTAACACAGAATATTGGTATGAAGAAGTGGAGTGGTTGCAGTGACTATTTCTGACTATGTGGTTCCAAAGCTCTTGGAACTGGTTTATGAGAGCCAGTTTGGAAGAGCGAGCTAGGAAAACCTTAGAATGCTATATGCACAGCTTAATGGGCAATTCTGGTGTGAGCTCAGAAGACCAGTATGCTGATAGGAATTTTGACAATAAAGACCGTACTGATGAGGCTTCGGATAGAAAGGACGACTTTACTGGGAATTGGACTAGAGGCCATTCTTGTTACATTCTGCCAAAGAACATGACTACATTTTGTCCATGTCCTGAGTCTTTGTGTGAAGTTGAATTTAAAGGTGATGGATGAATTAATATGGCAGAGGAAATTTTAAAATGGCACAGCATCAGACTGCACAATGGGTATTGCAGGCTGCTTTTAGCCAGATTTATAGTGAGAATAGGAAACAAAAAACCAAGTGGAAGGTTTTGAAAAACTTGAGTTTGGCTAGAAAAGTAGTATGCATAAAGTTGTGGCCAGGGAGGACATGATTGCTGAAGAGATTAGTGCCATTTAAAAGAATCCACGCACTTTACACTGGGATGGTAGGAAAGATGCCTTGAGGGTATCTCAGGAATGTGGCCTGAAAATCTCACCCATTGGAAGCACAAGCGTGTAAATACAAATAAATTGGAAAGATTTTGCTTTGAGTAAAGTGCCTGAGGGTGCTCTGGTTGCACAGAGCTGCCCAGAGCACTGTTTCCTCAGCATTCATCTCCAGGCACTCAGAAGCTATGCCAACTGTGATACAACGGACCTGCTGGCAACAGACTGTCCACACGGTTTTGTAGAATGCATGGAGGGCCGTGGAGTTGGTGGTCATAGAGGCTTCCACTGAGATTCCAAAGGAAAGCCTGGGAGGCTCAGAAGTGTGTCAGACTCAGAGTCCCTGACAGCATTCCCTAAGAGGGCAAGGCAGGAAGCCATGAGATTGAAACTCAAGCTGCAGTGGAGTGCTCAGAAAGTTAAAGACACTAAGAATGCTCTTGGCCAGTATATTGGGAGTCCAGTCTCTGCCTGTCTCTAGGCTCCCCAGCCACCATGAGGTGAGCCCCTCTGCCCCACTGCACCCTGCCCAACACAACGCTCTACCTCACCACAGAAACAACAGAGCCTTGGACTGAGACCTCTGAAACTGTGAGCCAAAATAAATATTTCTTCTTTTAAATTGTTTGTCTCAAGTATTTTTGTCACAGTGATGGAAATCTGACTAAAATATCCCATGTACCCATAACTCGGTTTTCTCCAAATAACTTTCTTAACTGTAGTATAATACTGAAACCAAGAAACTGACAGCCTTTGTGTATGGGTATTTTTATGACATTTTATCCCAAATGTAAATGTGTGTCACTGCCACTGTAATGAAGAATCAGAACTATTCTTTCCTCACATTTGCCTTTTCCTACTCCCTTATATCCCTTATGGCACACCCACTTTGCTTCTACCATCCCTAGCCTCTGGCAAATCATAATCTGTTCTCCATATCTATAATTCTTCCTTTTTAAGAATGTTACATAGGGCTGGGGATTTAGCTCAGTGGTTAAAGTGCTTGCCTTACAAGCACAAGGACCCGAGTTCGATCCCCAGCACCAAAAAAAAAAAAAAAAAAGAATGTTACATAAATGGAAACATATGATGTATAATCTTTTGAGACTGGCTTTTTTTCATCCTTAAGGCTCAATCAAAATTGTTTTATATAACAATACATCATTCCTTTTTATTTCCTTTTTTTTTTTTTTTTGAGACAAGGTCTCACTGTGCAGTTCAGCCTAGCCTTGAACTCACTTTGGAGCCCAGGTTGGCCTAAAATTCACAGAGACACTCCTGCCTCAGCCTCTTAAGTGCCTGCACCACCACGCCTGGCTTCTTTTTTGTTTCTGAGTAGTGTTGTATGTTAAAAATATTCCATAATTTAGTTAAACATTCACATACTGAAGAACATTTCACCTATTCGAGTTTTGGCTATTATAAATAAAACTACTGTAGTCATTGTATGCAAGATTTTGTGTGGCTATAAATTCTCATTTCTCTTGAGATATACATCCAGGAGTGTGATTGTTGGGTTATATCATTAATACACATTTAGTTTTTTAAAAGAAAGTGTCAAACTACTTTCTAGAATTGCTGTACCATCTTATATTTCCATCAGTGAGTAAATGTATAAGAAATCCAGTTTTCTCCATCCTTTCTAGCATTTGATATTGTCATTATTGTTTATTTTTGCTATTCTAACAGTTTTATAGTAATTGCACATTGTAGCTTAATTTTCAGTTTCATAATGGTTAAATGGTAATTAGACATTTTTTCATGTGTTTTTTTGCCATCTCTGTACTCTATTTGGTGAGACTCTCTTCATTCCTATGCCCATTTTATAATCGTATTCTTTTTTTAACTGTTGAGTCCAGTGAATTTTGTGTGTTCGTGTGTGTGTGTCTGTGTGTGTGTATTTGTGTGTGTGATACAGTACTAGGGATTGAATCCACCACCTTTGTGCTGGCTTACATAACCAGCCCTTTTTAAAATTTTAAAACAAGGTCTCACTAAGTCACTAAGTTGGTCAGGCTGTAAGAGTAGAACCGAAGTTGCAACGGAGACTGCAGGAAGCTAAAGATGCTAAGAATGCCCCTGGGCTCCCCTGGGAGGTACCTTGGGACTCAAGTCTCTCTCTCTGTCTCTTTCTCTCTGTCTCTCTCTCTCTTTCCCCAGCCACTATGAAATGAGCCTCTCTGCTCCACCATGCCAAATAGCCACTATATTGCAAAGCATGGACTTGAATTTGCAGTCCTCCTGCCTAATCCCCTCTTAGACTAATTCTTGTCTTAGTGCTGGGATTATAGGCATAGGTTATCATACCTGGCTCAATGAATTCCTTATATATTCTAGATATGAATCTTTTGTCAGGTATGTGATTTTCACTATATTCTCCCAGCCTGTTGTTTGTCCTTTTATCCTCTTAACAGAGTTTTCACAAATTTCTAAAATTTTGTTACCTAGTTTATAGATTTTTTTCTTTTATTGATCATGCTTTTGGTTTCATGTCTATAATCCTTGGGTCCTTAAGATTTTGTTCTATATTTTCTTCCAAATGTTTTGAACTCTTACTTTTTACATTTACATGATCCAATTTCTATTAATTTTTCTGTAAGGTGTGAGTTTTATGTTGTGGTTATCTTGTTTTTGTTTTGTTTCTTGTCTATGGGTATCCAACTGCTCCAGCACCATTTATTGAGAAACTATTATTCTTCCACTGAATCATTTTTACACTTTTGCAAAAATCAGTTGTCTGGATCTTGGTTTTCTAACAGTTTGGACAATTTCAGCTGGTTTGGTTAGATCCAGTAGTGTTACAGCATTTAATTTCCATATCTCCTAGAAAATGTTGTTGAAAATAGAATTTTTTCTTTTATGGTATAGGTAGACATATGCAATTAAATGTACTTTTATTGGATTCTCAGTAACTCTAGTAGTTCTTAGTTAATGTATGCATAACTTTTTAGTGAAGTCTATTTAGATCTTTCTATGGCATATAACATATTTCGTAGTTAATACTCACAGATATCAACTTTTAAGAGTAAAATCATGAGTCCTCCCCACCTCTTTGGTTTATATCTACACAGTGGATAACCCATGAATGTGAACTACTTGTTGTGAATACGTAGCAAATGCTCACTTGCCTCTTCTATTTAATTTCATTCATCTTACCTCAGAAAACAGAAAGTATATTATCATCTGTAGGGACATGCCAGTGTCCTTTTAATTAACACCTACATCCCTTGGATGAGTCTTCAAATTGTCAGCCCTTTGGGCTTTCATGGCCTCTCTTCACCTTGAAGTCCATTTTGTATAATCCATCAGGGGACCTCTGAGGTTCCGTAGCTCAGAGGAGCACAATGACAGGCTCCTATTTATTGCTTCAAGCTCTTTTTTATTCCCAACAGCTTATTTTACTGAGCACTCATGTTTTGTTCCTGTATTCAGGCTATAGTGAAGGTCTGTGCTAATTTGTGTGACACTAGCATGTAGTTTTATTATTATTATTTTTTTTTTACCAAGAACATGTATTGGTACATTGTACACATAATGATCACATTCATCATGGTTACTGTAGTTTTAACCTTTTTGTTTAAAATCCCGTAAGTCAGAAGGGTTTGTGTTGGCCTGTTATTTCAGTTCTCCACAAATATCACATCACAATGAGACAAACTGTTGGTGTGTCAGGAATGAGCTCTATTTTCTAACTAAGGAGAAATAATATTTGATTACCATATTGGATATCCGATTGATTAAATTACTAGATAAATGTAGGTTTAGTATGTGTTTTTACAGACCTTGCATTCCCTACCTCACATGCAAATATTTGAAAACATTAAATCTCTTGAGATTTAGAAAAGATCCTGCTATTTTGCACTTTGTATAACTTTTCATAGTATGAAGACTAAGCTGTCAATCAAAAATAATAGGATAAAATGTAAATTTCCAAAATCATTAAGAGTTGTTCACAAAGCAATAGTAAAATTGTAAAACTTCTCATCAAACTTTACATTGCCAGGATAGACACATAATGACTGACTTCATACAAAAAAGAAAAACAAATCCTTCTAACCCTCAATGATAAAATAGTTTTCTTATATTCTTAATATCTGGGAGAAATCTATACTCTAAGAATCCCAAAATTATTAAGACACTGAGATCATTCAAGATCAAAATATGATAACATGGGATTCTTGAAAACTTCAAAATCTGATCTAGCCTCTGTATTGCTACCTATAATTGAGTGTTTCAAAGAAAATTTAACTGGCAATCATTGGGAAAAAATGAAAATCTTAAAGTAATGATAGGTAGGACCTAATAATTTATGTGAAACAATCAGAAATTATAATACTATGTATGGGATGTGAATCAGAACAGCAATCATGCAAAACAATTCAGAGAAAACAACCACTTTAGCACAAAAACCAAAAACTTTCAAAAATTATGACTGGCAGTAAATAAAATGTGTACCTATCCTAAAATCAGCAATCTTACTATACAATATGCCCTAAAAATATTCTTGTACTTGTATTCCAGAAGAGAATGTACAATACTTAAAGCAATCCAAATATTCACAAGAGGTGGAATGGAGAAATAAGTTGTGATATACAGCAAAAGAAACAATTCACAATTATATTCAAGAACATACATTAATCTCTTATTCATGTAGATTGAGAAGAGTCAGATCACAGAATGCACGTATTCTGTGTGAAATAGACAAACATAAACAATGTGCTTTATGGTACATGTGTAGTTTATAAACCTATACAGAGAAGCAAGAAAATAATTATCATAAAATTCATATTGATTAACACTCTGGAGGAGAGAGGGATGAGATCGGAATAGAGTAGAGAACACTGTGTGGAATATATTTTGTTTCCTGACCTGGGTACACAAGTGTTGATTGATAATTATTTCCTTACACATATTTTTAAATACATTTGCACTCTGCTGCATGTTAAAACATACAATTAAAATAATTAAGATAATAATATTCTCTTCTGCCCCAAAAGAAAGGGTTTTGAGTCTCTCATATCTGAGTTCCCTCTATCCTTAGCGGGTGGTAGGTGAAAGGGGGGCAGTCTGTTTACAGCTGAGAGAAATGTAGGAAATGGCCCATTTAAAACAAGGAGGACTTGGGTCTGGGGCTGAGTTTGCAAACTGCTAGTGAGGGAATGGGGTACAATTTGACCATAAACATGTTTAGCTTGACTCACATGTACTTACAATTTTTTAGTTTGATGGCAGCATCTTTAAAACAGGAAATATCATGTGAAAAGCCTGAATTTTAATTTCCCTTGAAAAATCAAGTCTGAAAACACTGAACCTCTACTTAACTGGAATATTCACTCAGCGTAGATCCCATCACTCCCGACCGGTTCACACCCAAGTCACTCATTTATATAAATAGTCTCACATCTAAAGGCATGTGCAACTCCTAGTTTGAAGGCTCTGCAGGTGGCCTCCGGTGCTCCATATGGGAGACCAAGGTGCCTGCGGAGGCAGGACACCAAGTATCATGATCTCTAGAGTGGAAGTGAGCCTGGCATGTATCTGGCATGGAAGGTCTGGGTTAGGTAAACTGCCCCTCAGGTCTCACAGCAGTCAGGACAGGTAGTGTTGGTACAGTGCAGGATCGATGGCTACATCTTCTCTCTTGTTTTCTTATATGATAAAAATTCAGGATTCTGGTAAACACAAGAAGAAATGGACAGCATGGGAAGAAGCCACAAAAACGTACTGGGCATCTCATTGACCCTGTAAACCTGCGTTACTGCAGGATGGACCCCCCCCCCACACACACACATACACAAAGATTCTAGGCTTTGTGTATAATGAACAAAGAGTTGCAAGCACAGAGTCAAATAAGCAGGTACATTTGTTGAAGATCATGGGAAGGTATGCTCAGGGCAAGTCCATGCCAAGAAAAAAATATGGCATGAACAGAAGGGTGGTGCTGGGATTGTTATCAGATGGATTCTGATATTCCTGGGTTCTTCCTCTCCTCAAGCAAAGAATTGAATGAGGGGGACAAAAAGTAGTTCTGAAGTTTTATTTAAAAGTATAGAGAAAAGAAGAAAAGGAAAATTGAGCATAACAATCTGCAGCCATCATCTTCCATGGGAGGGAAAAAGGAGAGCCCCCTCCCTGGCGGCTCTGTAGGAAAGAAGAGAGGGAGCTTCTGGTGTTGCTTCTATTTATTGAATGGAGTTCTCCTGGAAACTTGCGAGAACTCCCTTCAGTTCATGGGAGGGCTGGTGCTTGAAAATCACGCCTCAGGCTGATGTCAGGTCCAGGCCATTCCCCCAGGGCTGAAGTCAGGTCCAAGCCTCTCCCCCAGGTCATGTTCCCCTGCCAGCCAGCCTTAGCCGTGCCCTATTCCTACCTCAGGATGACAGGAAAGTAAAAAGCACTGCCCTGCACACAGATAAATCAGGCTTTCAGAATTTGAAAGCTGTGCACCCCAGCCCAGGTGCCTCCCACTGGGTTTTTAGGTAAGATTAACAAGAATGATTGACAGGGTGCTGAGTCATCTCAGGGCCTTCAACACAGGGATGTCCCAAAATGCACTCTGATCTTAATTATATGTATGAAGTGTAGTGCATATTTATGAAACCTTAATAAGGTTCAATTACAAAAACAGTTACTGCCGGTCAGGTCAGGCCAGGAGATATAAAACATACATAGCCTCACCTAGAGCTTCAAAAATTTCTTGGGTTTTTGTTCTGTTCTTTTCTATCCCTCTTAGGACAATGGGTGGAAGAACAGCCCTGGGGTGCTGCCAGGAGTCAAGCAGGTGGAGGGCAGTGATTTCTTCAGCCCTATTGTTCTAACACTCTAGCTGGGCTCAGCTATAGATTTGATTCGATAAAGAAAAGAGATATATATGATCTTTTCTGGATCTTGATCATGGTAGGAGAATTCATTTATGCTTTCTAGATGGTGTTTCATTATTACCTGTTTTGAAAAGAGCTAAACAGAAAAATATTGACATAGAAGTGTTTCTAGTCTCTTTTCCTCCTCAGAAAACCGAATCTCACGTGTGGTAGTTCACCTGCTTGCTCTTTCCCACTTTCAGTTTATTGCTGCCAGGATAGTCTGTATTGCACATTCCAAAATCAGAAATGAGCAGAACAGTACCCCAAAGGAGAGAAGAGGCAAAGAGACCAAACTGAGTTTCATAATGAAGACCTTAGAAAAAGGGAGCAGGAGAGAAAAGGTAACTACAGGAAGGAGACTGGGAGGGGGCATAATGGATGAATTTGCCTGAAAGCCAACTGATAAGCAAGACAGATGTGGAAGACAGAAAGATGAATACAAAGGTTGCTCTAGCTAGTAAGTAGAACCCCTTTCATATTTAGGATCTGCTTAATACCTGTTTTAGTTACTTTTCTCTCGTTGTTGGGACAGAATACTCGACACCCAAAGTTAGGGGAAGAAAGGTTTATTTAGCTCACAGTCTGCAGAGGTTTCAGTCTATAGTCCGCTGGGTCCGAGGCGGCGGGGCAGCATGCAGACCGGCAGCCAGCCGGCCCCAAAGTAAAGTGAGGAAAATGCAAGGAATGTATGCAAATAAGCAATGCAAACAAGCAACTAGTTAAGCTTCTTCCTGTATCTATTATCTAGGCTACCTGCCCCCAGGGCAGCCCACACTCCCACCCCCCAATCTCAGGCTCACATCCTTGATCCCAGCAGAACAATGCCAAACCGATCAATGGATCAATTTAGTAATCACACACTCTAGATCCAGCTATCTCTTACCACATGAGGCTTTGGGGGGACATAGACACAAACCATAACAATACCTGTGATGGATAGTTAAAGGTCAGCATGGTATGTGATGGAGTGAGGATTGGGGAGGGTAGGGAGACTGAATCATACCTCCTTAAACCTGATTCTCATGCTACAGAAACAAGACAATGAGGATCTAGGACTCAAGAGTTACCCCTTAGTGTGGAGCCCAACAGAGCAGACTTTCTCCGGAGTAAGGGAGGAGCTGTCAGTGGACAGGCAGGGAGTTGTCCAACGCTAATACTGGGCAGACAAAGGAGAAAGTCCAGAGAAGACTTAGACAGGCAGCGGATAATCAGGCAAAGCCCAATCCAAAGTGATGGCGTGGAGCAGTGGTACAAGCAGTCAGTGCCAAAGCAGAGGCCAAAGGATCTTTCCCTGGAGCCTCTACTGCCTGCAGGGGTGGGAGGGAAGGAAGTCAGATGCAGGCAGGTAATCCCTGACCTTAGTTTCTGTTGGAGGGCACCAAATGTTTTCAAGAGTCTGGGAAGAATGTTTGGATTAAATAGTTTCCATTTGTCAAATCTACTCTTGTACCACTGCTGATGGTAGGGGTTCATTTATTTGGAATATAGTTTTGACTTTTTTGATTGCCATGCTGTCAATCGTGCTACTCTAAGTATTGAAATTCAAATATATTCAAATTAACTCATTTAAGCTTAACACATATCGCATAATGCCAATTGTTTATGTAGTACTATATTTGAATTTTGCCAGTTGTGCCAAAGGTGTCCTTATAGCATTTTCCCTCTATGTAGGATCACACGGTGCATGTAGGTATCATGTGCTCTTAGTCCTCTATTTATTTTTATATGAAAGAGTTATTCTGCCTTCTTTTTTCTTTCATGACATAGATATTTTTGAAAAATATAGCCAGTTGTCTCAGATAATATTCTTCATTGTACCTAATAAATAGCCTATATATGATCTTCTTGATCCTAAAACAGAGAGTTAGACAGAGACAGAGAAGAATCTCAATGTTCAAGAGACCCGTGAAATTATCCCATGTGGCTGAATTTTAGAGATGAGAAAACTATTCTGTAAATTAGTTCAGAATTAATTCAAAAACAGCAATGCAGACATTAAGGGGTGATACTTCAGTCTAAGCGCTGCTCTTGCCCAGACAATATCTAGTCCATGTCTTAGTGTGTTAAAACATTCATCACTGTGCTTTTTTTGAACTTTATTTGCATAAAATATCATAACCATGGCTCCAAAGAAAGTTAGTGATACCAGCAGTAAAGCTATTTGGAAAATGGTGAGAACCACAATAGAGTTAATGAAAGAAATCATTGTGAAATTTGTTCAAGTCCTGGAAAAATTAATTTATAAATGTAATTTTAGGGCCTCAGAACTATTTGGTTTTCCATTATTTCTTATGGGAAAAATATGCCCAGTCCTCAAACCTTGTGGTGTTCAAACAAGGATTTGGAGTGAATTAAATTTGACAACCAGTATATCACGGTACAGTGCACGTACTACTGAGCAGCCACTGAGCAGCTTCTCGGGATCATTAGGTTAGAAGCAGCCATCAGCTTCTGTCTGGTTTTCTTGAGACTCATGCTTTGAGGACACCCAAATAGCCCATGTTGAGAAATCAGAATACCGGCAACAGGCAGCCAGCCCCAGCACCCCAGTCATGAGGTCTTCCAGCCCCAGTCAAACAGCCACTGCTAATATTTTGTGAAGAGAGTAACTGTTCCACTGAGCCCCGCCCAAGTTGAGGATGTGTGAGGAAACAAAACAAGTGATTGCAATTGTTTTCACCTCTAAATTGTGGGTGTGGTTTCTTGCTACACAGCTGTAGATAACCAGAATGCAGTGTACTACACAAATGTCAAGAGAGGAAAAGGCATGGAATCAGGAGCAAGGTGCTCACAATCCTTTCAGCTAAGAACAACAACAACAAGGATCCAGTTCAAGGATTCTGCAAATGAGAAGACTTGATCAGAAGTAGGAACAGGATCTTCGCATCTCTGGACCACATAAGCAAGACACAGAGGTCACACCTGGAAGGCTCCACCTTTAAAAGTCTGAGTGACATCTCAGGCCCACAGCACTGGCTTGAAAAGCTGGGCTGGTTAACCCTTCCACCTCCTGAACGTTGAGTCTTTGACACTCAACATGTCTCACTTTGCCCTACTTCTCCAGTTTATGGTGACAGTCTTCCAGCCACTTTGCCTCACCCCGAGAGCTTAACTCCAGGTCACTGAAACTAGGTCTTGAAGATGTAAAACTCTCAGTAAGAACCTCTATTATATGTAGACTGAAACCTAACAATGGTGATCACAGCCATAATGCCCATTATCAACCCAACTGCACAAAAAACTCAAGTCCTGAGACTTTCCACTAAAACAAGAGCTACCATATGATACATTTCCCTAATGCAAGTTAGGGTTTCCTCCCATTGGTTGATAGCGGTCCCTTAAGAGTCATGGAAAGAGCTCTTAATCTTCTCCAAAATTTATTAGCAACTCTTTTCCCTTTCTCAAGTGCATCTAGGGAATAGTTTGAAGAGTTAATTGCAACTGGTAAGCTGTAATTAGGGACTTATGGTTTCCCTGGAGTTTACAGGCAATAGCTACAGAATCTTATTAGACAATTTAACTAATGTATCTCCCTTTATATTTTCACTTACTAGGGGCAAAACCAGAACAGTGATGAAAGGCTTTTCAAAAAAATGAAAAAAGTTAGGTAAATTACCATTTTTAAACTTCACTATAAAATGAGAATGCTGTTTTAATCCAATCTTGTTAAATTAGTAAATATGATTCTCTGTACTTTTAAAAATGCTATTCCTATTTAAAAATCAATTAAGACTCAAAAGAATATTCCAGCTTCCAGTGAAATCACTTCATCATGGTTTTGGAAAACTATAATGTTGTTTATAAAAGGAAAATAGGACAAAGATTATTTTGGTTAAGAAACAACTTGAAAATCAGTTGTATTAATGTCTGATTACTTTAAAAAGGGATAATATTTCACCTAGTTCTCTTTGTTCTGATAGTATATATTAAAGCTACTGTGCTAAAATATATTCCCCAAATAATGATGTATTACTTAGCAGTAAACATTTTTTTTTGCATATAAGATCAACCTGTTAAAAAAAAAAAAAAGATCAACCTGTTGAAACAATATTACTCCTGGGAAGAGTATTGCCAGTTAAGATTAGTTATTATGGCTTTATCCTGGACCTTTTGAACTAAAGAATTGTTATCTGGAAAGTGAATGCAAATGACTAGAGAGACTGAGGGTGCAGGACAGATACGCTATGAAACAAAAACCGATTTAATAGGTTTCGAGGAATTTCATTTTTGTGGAATGAACAGATAAAGTTGAAGCTGAAGATCAATTTCTTTCCTATGATTTTCCAGGTTTAACCCTCAGGTTTGATAGTAGAACCCAGGGGAAGTTAGATTATAAATTACTTAAAAATAATTCCTGGATAAAATGCACTGAAAGTTTACCTCCTCTGTCCTCTTGGAGAGTCCGTCTACACTTCTTTCCTTAGTAAACTTAGTCTTTTTTCAAGCTTTAGCTTCTTATGTCTTACCTCCTTTTTAAAGCCTTCCAGGAATTTCCCAACCTCTGTAGTGTTAGTTAATTAACCTGTCTTCTTTAATCTCATTTTTTCTATATCTCCATTTTAAATGTTGTCTTAGTTAATTTTCTATCGTTGCTGAGACAAAATACCCAACACCCAAAGTTGAGGGAAGAAAGTTTTACTTGGTTTACAGTTCCTAGAGGTTTCAGTCCACAATCAGCTGGATCCAAGGCAGAGTGGCACAGCAGACAGGTAGAATGCAGGAAGGTAAGCAAGGGATGCAAGCAAGGGAATAGACAAGCCTGTTTCTGTTCCATATATGTTATCCAGGCCATCTGCCCTTAGGGTGGGTAGCACATCCACCCTTAATCCCACCACCCCTAATCCTAGTATCACATCCTTGATCCAAACCAATCAGTGGACTAATTTAGTAATCACACATTCTAGATCCAGTCACCTCTGAAAACACCCCACCTATGACCACATGAGGTTTTGGGGGATGTCTAGACACAAACCATACAATGTATAACTCCTTACAAGAAAACAGGCCTCTAGAATTTTGATAGTACCAAAATAACACAAGGATGTCTAGAGCTCAATACATCAAAGAAGAATTGTGATGCCTATAAAATTGATGTAGTAGAATTCTTTTCCAGTCCAGATGCAATGCATAAGTTATTCTTCCTCTAACAGCTTCAGGAGCATTCAGAATAGAAGATAGAAAACATGAGCAATATATAAATCAAGAGACTTTTCCCAGTAATATGTATATATTGGCAGGTATTTCACAGAGCATATTTAGCAAAGCAAATCTCCTAAGAAATAAATTGATGGATACTCTATTGCACAATATCTGATCCTGCACATTTACAAAACAACAACAACACAGAACTCCCTGAAATTAGCAGCAAGTACCTTGGTAAAAGGAGGCAGCTTTTGAGGGCAAACCAGAATTAAAGCAGGAGTAATGTGGGAGTCCAAAAAGAGGTTCAGTAGAATTTGAGTGACTATAAGAGAGTCAAGAGCAGAAAAGAAATAATTCACTAATTCACTGTAACACAGATTGGAAGTTAGTCCTCAACAACATAATATGGCATGTTTGCTTACTCTACTTTTATCTCTCTCTTTATCAATCTATCATTTTGGTATACTTAAGTGAACTGAAATGGTAAGCTATTGTTCTCATCCATCTGTGTGAGTTCAGGCATTCACAATTCTTAGGTTAACTGTACAACAATTTTAAAATAAGTTCTCAAGTATTATACATAATTCTCTGAATCAATTTAATCTATCAAAATTTGCAAATGCAATAAAAATTCTCATGTTCAGAATGATTCTACTAAGATTTTTCCCTATAGAATTTCCCCAGACAAGCATATTTATGTGTGCTCTATATACTCCTCAAGTGTGTATTCTCTCTGATTTTGTATTCTCAGTTACTAGTACAGTCACATGGTACTCATTTAATAAATATTTGTTGGATGAATGAATGAAAAAAGATGCCTTACTTCCTTTCATCTAAAAATCCCGAAAGTTAATTAGTTAAATGTTTTAGTGGTGGGCATGTAACTTATCGAGTGGTTTATGATCAAAGTCATATAATAAAACGATCAGTGCATCAATGGCAACCATTACATAAAACTGCTTTTCACTGTGACTTCATGATACAGAACAACTGACATATGATGTATGAATGCTTTTTAAAAGGGTGAAGTTTCTATTTTTTTAAATATGTTTTTAGAGAGCAGATAGATCTCAATGGGGTCAGCTAGAACCCTGAAATATTATCCCCTTTCTTTCAGTTTAGCTAGAATCCAGGAAAGAGATGATCATGAAGAGCAAGAATGTGGGTTTTTAGTTCATGAAAAAGAGCATTAAAGGACACATCAGGTTTCCTTTGCATGCTTTATTTATAAAATTTTTGTTTGTACCTCTAGACCAAAAGTGAGCCAGAAAATTTTTTCCAAAGTGATTTCAGGTTAATTTGAGATGGCCTCTCAAAACTAGAACCTGAATGGGGTTTTTAGTGCCAGGGTTTAGTTAGGCTGCTGTAAGCTATGAAGTATTATCTTTCTTCATATATTCTTCCACAGAAAACCTGGAGGACGAGATATAGTCTTTTATGATAAAGACATATGCCAAATCATAGCTGCTGCTTGAAATGAGGAAAGTGGTAGAAAATTATTTTAATTAACATTTTGAAAATGCACTTGGTTATACATATTTTTGATTAAAGTATTTGGAACCAGACTGAATATCAACACAATCAGTAGTTGTTACCATTTTTATTAACACAGCAAAGTAAAACTGTGACAGCGAAACCAAAGAAAAGTGATGAATGGTGACAATAAAGAAAATGCTTTTATTAATTGGCAAATTGAGGTATACACAGAAACCATTCCCCAAATTTGTGTCAGAGAAGTAGTTCATGTAAGCCTGGCCAACTCTAAGAACCGGAATACTAAATATCCCAATTCTCTTTCAATTGATGGAAATTGCCAATTTCCGGTCTTTGAAGCTCTCTCTCAGGACTACAACACCTCTCTTTGAGGTGTGCAATATTCTTTTGTCCTTGCCATTCACATCAATTACATAAAATCAACCCTATATTTTTTACATGCTCTTTAAATGTTTTTATTTTAGTTTCAGTTGCTTTGGACTTTATGAAAATAATTTTAGGGATTGTTTTTGTTTAGATTTTTTTCTCATTCTTGATATGATTGATGTTAATACTAAAAGTAGATTCATTTGCTTTTTTTTTTTTTTTTTGGAAATTACTTTGAGCCATTAAAAATATAGTTTGGTTCCTGATTTAAAAAAGAAAAAAGAAAGAAAGAAAATAACTGCTTTTATTCCTTAGGGAAGGTCTCAGTCTTTAAGATACCTTATCTGCCATGTCAAACTGTTTACCCCCACATGAGAAATGAAGTTTCATTAAATCAAGAAGTTGGTTTCCTCTTTTTTTTTCTTTTTCTTTTTATATATTTTCTTTACACTGTGTCTCTAGTGTGTAGAAAGCTACTTGGAATAAAACAGGCACTCAAGGACTATTCCAACAGTGATTGACACAGGTGAATGCTCAATAACTATCAGAGACAATGGTCATCTTTGTGACCAATGGTTCTCATGTGACCTTTTGCATTTTCCTGAGTAGAAAACAATTCATGATGAATTTTTAAAGGCATTGTTAAATTAGGTCATTGGTTTATTTGCTGTTGAGTTGTAGGTGTTCTTTATATGTTTTTTAATTAGCCATTTATCAGATACATGGTTTAATAAATATTTTCTCCAATTCTGCTTGTCTTTTCATTTTATTGATTTTTTTCTTTTGCTATGCAGAAGGGTTTTTGCTTGTTTGATATCTGTTTTTGCTTTAGTTGCCTATGCTTTTGATGTCATATCTGAGAAATAATTGTCAAGACCAATATTGTAGAGATTTTTTTCCCTTTGTTTTCTTCTAAGAGTTTTACTATTTCAGGTCTAGTGTTTAAGTTGTTGTCTTCAATTCTTGTTGATTTGTATGGTTAAAGATAAGGGTAAAATTTGGTTCTTTTGCATTTGGAGATCCAGTATTCTTAGCACCATTTTTGAGGAAATTATCCTTTCCCATTTTGTATTCCTAGCACTGTGTCAAAGATCATTGGATGTATATGCATGGGTTTCTTTCTAAGATTTCTATTCTGTTCCATTGGTCTATATTTGCTTTTATGCCAGTACCATACTGTTTTGATTATTATGTCTTTATAATACATCTTGAAACCAAGAAATGTGATGCCTCTAGCTTTGCTCTTCTTGATTTGGTCATCTCACATTTTTTTGGTAGTTCCATACAAATTTTAGGTTTGTTTTTCTGTGAAAAATTACACTGGAATAGGCATTGCTTTGCATCTGTAGATTGCTTTTGGTAGGACGAACATTTTAACAATATTAATTGTTCAAGTCCATAAACACAGGATGGAAATTTTAGTCATAAAAGAACTTAGGCAACACAAATTCTCAGAGTACTTAGCATTGTGCTCTTGTGAAGCAAATTGCTGGCTGCTCAAAGAATTCTGCTTCTCAGCAGTTGTGAACTGTGAGCTCTGTATACCTCCTCTGTCCCATCCTCAGCTCCTTTCACAGAGCTGAGGCCACTCTTGGAGGGGTCACTGTGGCTGAGCTCAGAAAAGAGCAGAAATGACAACTGATGAAAATAGGAGTGGAAGAATTCTTAGGATGTTAATAGCACTTGTGTCTCAGAGGGTATGGTTTATTCAAATACTTTGCTCATCCAAGTTTTCCATGATAAATAGTAGAAATGATGGTGAAACTTCTTTTTTCATATAAATAAGAAAGAAAAGTTAGACTCAAAGATTTCTGTGTTCTACAAAGTGTCCAATACAGAAAGTGCCCCATCCCAGGTGTGGAAGCACTGTGTCCCACAGGAGGGACTGGAATGCATCCATCCCAGCAGAAATGTGTGTTAGGATCATCCTGTAAGATACTGTCAGAGCCATGTCGGAGCCATGTCGAGGGCTTGTCCTTTGTACTCTTAGGAATATCCTGAGGCAGTTGAGAAAGCTCACAGCCACAGGGTCAAAGGCGACCCTCGGGAGCCTGGGAGAAGGGACACTGTCTGGAAGAGCAGGCGCCTTGTAGAAGTCTTATCTTTCCCTCCTGAGGTTTGTAAATTGTTATACAGCCTTGATAAGATCTTAGTACACTGAACAAATGGTTTCTCGTTCAGGACCTTAAAGTTTTGTCCGTGGCCCACTGACTTAGTGATAGATTACCTACACATTCCATTCGGTTCTGTTTAGTTTAAAGAAAAGCCATGTATTGCACTTACCCTGCCCTATCTAAGTTTTCACTGAAGAAATAAAATTTGCCTTAGAGTCTTTCCTCTCTGGCCCCCTGTGCCCTGCTGTCCTGTCTCTTTTTTCTGCAACGTCACTGCGCCCCCGGTTCCCAGACCCCAGAGGTCCACATCATCCAAACAGCTCCTCTTGCTGTGATGCCTTGCTCACTAGGCCACGTTCTGGTAATGATTCAGAATTCCAGGAAAATCATCTGCAGGAAGAGGTGTGCCCCCTGAACACAAGCATCTGTCCTCCTGATAGTTACAGTTTCTTCATTAGAAATTAGTGGATTAGCTTTCTACATTTGGCTTTTAAGATGATAGATTTTCTTTTCCTTCAGATTCCAGCTGAGAACAATCTAGTCTCAGAGTCATTTCATTCAAAAATCCTATTTCATTCTGGCTGATGTGTTTGCCCTAACATGTTCTGGGGAGGACACGGGTTCTCTTTCTCATCTGGTAGTGAGAAGTGGATCTAAATTTTAGTTAGCAACTGTAACCTATTACTTGAATCATTACAGAAGACCAGATATTTTATAGGAACTATGCCAGAGCATGGAAAGGTTTAATGAGACAGGGGTACAGATTCTTCTTCATTTAAATAGTATTCATAGATTATTTTATAGCATTTTAATTTCTTCAAGTAGCAGTGAAAAAATAGATGAAAAACCAATGATGGCCATTTGTCTGATCATTCAAAATAGATTCATAGCTGATCAAAAAGCTCAGCTAGTCTGTACTTCGTATCTTGCTAATGGAACTGCAGAGAGGGGAGACAAGGCTCAGTGTGTCTTGTCTTGCTGGGCAGCTGGAAAGTCTCTACTCATTCTTTCTTATCAAGTCTTCTTCTCTAACCCTATTTTTTAGTATGGCTAATTGAAAAAACGAATATATATATATATCATATATATATGATATATAATTATAGATAGAACTGATTTGACCCTTTTTCCTGATAGTCTAATGCTCAGTTGATCTCTTAAGCAACTTTAAGGCTTACTGTACAAAGAAAAGGAAATAACTGCACAAAAAGCAGCAATTTCCTTTTTGAGATTTTCTAAATTTACTGCACTTACCAATTTAATAAATTCAAAAGACAAGCTTTTGGAGATAGAAATGAGAGTTCTAAATTCCAGAACTCCCTTTCAGTGCCTTGTGCACTTGATCTTAGAGTCTTAGGTTGGGGTAAGACTTTGTGAAATAAGACAGAAAGTGATAATAGATCTGAATTTGTCAGTACCTTCAGGTTTGTGAAAGAGGGGTGGGTAGAAGGTAATTTCAGGGGCCAATGTTTTTATTGTCTCCCCTCCTGAAGCCCAAGCCTTGAGCAGATGAAGACATCAAGCTTGGTACTCTGGCATCTGCAATCCTGGGGCCCACAGATGCTTCTTAGGGAGAACCCTGGAAGAGGTACAGGCCTTCTGGGCAGCCTGGCACTCTCTTGGCTCCAACATGACACCAGGATAAGGCAGCAAAGGAAGCTGACTGGCCTTATTTTGCCCGCAGAGATGCTCGTGTACCCTGCTGCAGAGTTGGGAAGTGCCAGGAAAGCCAGGCGGGTACCAGCAGGAAGATGAGGCTCCCATGGAGAGCTGTCTTCATGAAGGCCCAGGGCCTGGGGACCCAGACTACAGGGATGAGTAGTGGAGCATGACATGAGAAAGCCACATGGGGTCAGCCACACCACAGCTATAACCAGTGAAGGGTGCAGACCAGACTAGCTATTCTATAGCAGAGACTAGCAAGTGCCCCTGGGAAACCCACTGCCAAAACACTGTAAGCCTAATACATCGCTTAGGAGGGAAAAGAGGTAGATCAGCACTCTGGAAGGCTGAGAATTTACCCAGAGACTGAGTCATCCAAAATGTACAATTTATACCAGTCCCAAAAGGAAATTGAACTTTGAAAAATCTGATTACTTAACCAAAAGGAGATTGTTCAAACCCTAAGAGACAGAAACTTTAATTAGCAAGCTAATTAGCAAATTTCTCTGGAACTTACAGTGGAGGCTTACAAAAAATTAACTACATCTTCTTAGTATGTTTGAGTATTTTTCTGAGTGATTTGTAACCCTGCTGCATTGGCTGAGTAAATGCGCATGAAACTCCAAGGACTGTTATTTTTTTTCAATTTGGCCTTGATTGCTGTGATGGACTTATTATTCTGGTCAACTTGAGGGAGAATGCCCAGCGGGACGGAGTTGTTGGTTCTGGGCATACAGGATCCCCCTGAGGATTGTTGCCGATGCACCATAAAGGAGAACAGGAGCCGAAGATAGGGGCCGGCTGTTTCCCAGGAGAAGTTCTGCTGAGACTGGTTCTCCTGAGGGGCACTCGGCTATTCTCACCAGAGAAGTAGCTCAGGGCCTTGCTGTCACTGAGGATGGCTGTTGTTGCATCAGGGGAGCTCTGGTCTTCATCTCTGCTGCGAGCATCGTATCCTGGTTTCAGTATAGATTTCTTCAGCCATCATCTGCAGACATGGATGTACACAGGACAGTGCTGTGGGCTCCAGCCCTTGATTGGATCTTTTGTGTCTCCAGTCCCTAGATAGACATTCAGCACTCTTCCTGCATTTGGCTTATGGGTGAATGTTATAAGTTGTAAATATCCTGTGTTAAATCTGCTCTCTTGCAAACCATTGACTTTAGAAAGGTAACTAAGACAATTGCAAACTTAGGCAGAGAGAGGCTGGGAGGACCAAACATACTGACTTACTCCAGTCCCTGTCCCTGGGCTCAGACAGTCTTCTTCACCCTTTCAAGTTATGTTCTGGGAACATTCTCCTCCCACAGTAAATCATTCCTTTACACCTCTTCCTCTTCCCCAACTCATAATGGCTAAAACAAGAAGTAAACATATCTTCCATCCCAGAAGCCTGAGATTTCAGGTGTATTGCTGCGGTTGTTCAACAACCCTGTACTCAGACCCTGATTTTGTTCCACCTGCTAGTGAGGTATCATTTCTGTGGTCTCGGCTCTCAGGCTGGTAGAAGATAGCTGCAGCAACCCTAAAAGTCATGCGGATACAATGTCCTAAGGAGAGGAGACCATTTCTTCTTGTGTTTTTCAAAAGCTCTCAGTCAACTTCTCCCTGGTCTCATTAGCAAAATTTTGTCGCCAGCCTAATCTAGCCAAGTATTGGCAAGAGTAATGGAATCACAAAGATGACATTAAAGTAATTCTCTCCAATACATTTGGTTTTATGGTATCGACAACAAATGCTAGTACTGCTTTGTCCCACTTCAGCAATGGGTTATAGATTTCTTTTTAGCCTCTGGAGTCTCGGGTGCATTCTTGTTGGGTGTGGGGGTCTTCCCAACCTCTTGGAAGCTTTCGAGCTGTTAGTGTCACAACCATTCATTGTGTTAATGTCTAGCACTAGATAGTGGGAAGGGGAGCTATAGATCCTGAAGATGGGGTTTCTGAATTCTGGAAGCCCAGGCAGCAGCTCACCATCTCAATATATATGTATTTTTTCTTTATGAGAACTGATATTCCACACATCTGGGTTTTGAAACTTACTGTGCCAGAAGGATGTCTGCCTCCTTATCCTTCTCAGGGTTTGTATTACAAAGCTGTCACCTGCAGACTTCCATTGCCCTTACCCAGTTCAGTTCTAGGCTTTAAATTTTCCTTATTAGTTTGACTGAAGTAGGTAATAGGATCAAACTGTGACTCTGCATATCAAATATTTACAGGAGCAGGAGATGAAAAGCCTGGGAAGACGTGGAATCTGTGTTCAAATGAGGACCACAGAGATCAGTTCTCAGGAGTCAATAGTCTGTGTAGCTCCTGAACACCGATGTGGAAGGACTGACCTCACATTTGCACTGAGAGTGCATGCTGATAATTTAGAATAGAATAGAAAATGATTTACATTTTATTTGCACAGACTATAGCTCACTTTATAGCTCCATATAGTTTATAAGTTCTGATATAGTTATCGATAATCAACTATCATTTTAATTACATTTAATAGGTATGAAATATTAACCTATTAGGACATACAGTTGGCTTTTTCTCTTTGTAGTTCTACAGCTTCAAATTTAACCAAACTCATATCAAAAATATTTGGGAAAAATTGCATCTGTATTGAATATGTATAATCTTTTTCTTTCCTTGTAATTATTTCTGAAATAACACATTATAATAACTCTTTACATAACATTTATATTGTATTCAGTGTTATAAATAATCTAGAGATGGGTAAAAGTGTACATGAAGTGGTGTGTAGGTTATATGCAAATAATACAATATTTTATAGAAAGGGATGGATCATCCTCATATTTAATGATCAGATGAAAACAATCACAAAATATATCCTTTCAGTTAAAAATGAAAAACTTGTACCTTACTAAAAAATGTTAAGATACAAAAGCACACAAAAAATAAAATAGCAGTAGCTCCAGTACCACCATTGTCAATAATCTGCTTTGCCTTATCTTGATAATTCTATCTATAAAATTTCTCTACAAAGACTTACACATATGTGTATTTATACACAATCAAAAACACAATACTTACCATTTTCTAAATCTTTTTTTTTTTTTTACTTAAAATGCATCACGAACATTTTTCAATCTCATTATCTACAACCTACAGTTTTTGGTTTTTAAAAAGTAGCTGTTAATCCTCGTGATGAATGTACTGTGTTGTAGGGAACTGGTGGGACCTTCAGAACTCCTCTTCCTCACCTCCCTGCTCATAGATGAGCGCACAATGACACAGGCAAATTCTGTGATTCATTTTAAATATGCACAGAAATTAGTTGGAAAAAAATCTGGAGTTCTGCCTGACACTTCTCATCGTCTTAAGTTTTCCAACTTTTTATACAAAAATAGAATCACTGACCTGCCATCAACAATGGGTGTGTGCTATTTTGAGTGCCCCCCCAAAAAAAGTCTTTGAAAGGAGATCTGAAAGAGAAGTCCTTTTCACAAGCCTTACTTTGGGGGATCTAAGTGGCCTAATGTAGTTTCCTAACCTCCCTGGGATTATTGCAAATCCTGTGTGCACACAGGGCCTGTTTCTGACAAACTTAGCATTTTCATCTCTCTTCCTCCTCACTGTGCTGGCCCCAGAACTAGATGGAAAGCACTGCCATAGGGACACTGAGTCCTCCTGTGACCAGTGACAGGAGTGAAAAGGCACCATTAGCCCCAGGTGAAGTCTGTGCCCCAGAGTAGAATGCAGCTGCTTACTGGAATTTGTTCTAAACTTTGACCCCAGCATCGAGCTGCCAACCCTCTGGAGTGATGTAGCTCAGCGTTCCCTCGGTCAGAGCATTTTCATTTTGTTATGATCGCAATGCAGAGTCCCTGACACAGATAGCCACCAGGGTGGGAACGCTGTCCACGAAGCAGATGCATACTGGGAGTTGGCCAGTGGCCAGGCATGAATGATGCCCTAAACTGACAATTTAGGAGAGATACAGTGCAGTGAAGATGCCCTCCCCTGACCAGGAAAGTACTGCAGATGTGACTGGCCACAACCAGTGTGGAGAGATGGTTCTGTAGCAGCACCAGGGAGAACACTTGATGTCCACATCAAGAGTGGAATACAGTCACGGCAACTTCCCAGAGGACGACAGTAAAAGATGAGAAGGAGCTGTCCAGAGAGGACAGCAAGGGCTGGAGGCGTGGGAGAATTTAATACGACACAAGGAACGGCAGGTGCAGTCATGTGAAAGTTGGTCGAGCAGTTTCCTTTACTGAATGAAACCAGAGTACTGCTTTTGTGTTTTTACAGTCTGCCCTTGTCTCCACCCACTGAAACCCAGAAAGAAAACATTCAGCGCTTGTTACTTGGTAGACATGCAACTGAAGACAGTTTTTTTTTTTTTCTGGTATGCTTTACTAGTGGCACTCCTAAGAAGGTTAGCTCTATATTATTAGCATTTAGATACCATTAATTCGAGAGCTTTTAAAATAAAACAATTATGTCCAGATTGCTAAATGCTGATTTATAAGAAAATCCCAGTAACTACTTTGATCGTGTATACCTCAAAGCTGTTACACACCACTGGGCTTTTTATTTCCTCTGACTACCCATTTGAAAGGATTTTTGTCTCCTTTCTTCCCACCAGAACTCAGCTGTCTGATCTCACTGATGAGATCCCTAATGCAGGCCTGGAAAGCACAGCGCCACCTTCTTTTATATAAAAGCACAACACGTTTGAGGGAGAAACTCTCCTCTGAATAATACATTGCTGCTGACGGGCATAAACGTTGGGCGTATTTTTGATTTTCATTGTTCTTCATCTTTTTCCTCCTGTTCAGCTGTATTCAAAGAGGAAAATTTCCTAAACAGCTGAGTTTCACATAGGGGAGACCTTGGTGTTCAGACAGCTGCAGGTAAAGGTTTGTGTCTCCCTCGGTCCCACAGGCCCACTGGCCTTGGTGGAGATGTAAGCACCAAGTGATAGCGCGGCACGTCAGAAATGCAAATTGGGTGCCCAGACACCATCTGTGGAGTAAGGGTGATTTAGAGGGAAAGTCACAGAGGCTGGAAGAGCCAGAATTTGATTCTGAGGAAGACTTGGTAATTATCAGACCCAAGGCCTGAGTGAACAACTACAAACAAAACAGGCATGAAGTTAGTACTTAGTATTTTTTGATATAGGGATAATGTCATGAAGTAAAACACCCCCAAATTCAGTGGTCACAACAATAAACGTTTGTTATTTTTATAGTGTATCCGTTAGGTCCGTTGAGGCTCTGTTTCTCTTGGCTGAGCTGTGCTGGGCTTGTCCAGGTGGGCCCAGTGTTTAGAGCCACACAGACTGGACGGAAGGAGCAGAAATTAACCTGGACCTGTGTGGTTCTCCTAGCCAAGGAACAGGAAAAAAGAGGGAGCAAAAATAGGTGATGCCTCTGCTCAGACCCTGCATCTGGCGTTTCCTCCCCAGAAGGAACAGAGTCAGTGGGATGGGGAAGGGCTCTTGGTGAACAAGAACAGAAAATGAGAATGGCAGCCAAATAAACCATTTGTGCACAACCGTTTGATAAGAGAAGAAATTTGTTGGGGAAAGCAAAAAGGCTGGAAGCGTAACCTTGAAGGATATCGAAATGCAAACAAGAGGGTACCAGCTAGCTCTGATTAACAGAGGGCTTTTGTATTTGGGGGGGCCCAGCCACATGAATGACCTGATAAAGACACAGGATACCAGAACGCCAGGCTCCAAGGAATGGACTGTGCATCTGGGAATGACAGTCAGCCCAGCATGGCACCTGCACTTTCAGAAAGCTCAGCTCACGGTGATAGAGCTTGCTTTGATACCTTTTGGCATTCAGCGCTCTTCTCATCTTAATTGGAGATAGATGTGATTCTTTTCTGGCTGGTTGCACAAATAAAATTTTACCAGCTGGACCACAATTAAATTTAATTGGATACTTTAACAACAAAAATTGTTCAACTTACCCATTAAGTGTTCAGTGATTCTAATTTTAGTCTGTGTTATTCTGTCACACCTTTTTCCTAAATTTATAGCTTGTATTTTGCGAATTTATAAGTAACTCTTTACCAGGATTGTAAAATAAATGATGCCAACTGTGTAAGTGATGCCTGTCTCTTGGGCACCCTGATGTGAAAATTCCAAGACATCTGAGCCCCTGTATCATCTCTCTTGAGTTACCAAGGGCATGTGGGTTTGCCTGTGGCATCTTGCTTCCTACTCTTGTCTGATTTTGCTACCACCTGGCACTTATTTCCTCTCACCTGGATGATTGGAAGCCTCCCACTCAGTCACTACATTGCGCTTCATCACTACATTATGTGGTTTTTTTTCAACTTCTTTTTTGATGTAGTTTTAGATCTATAGTAAAAGTTCTGAGAAAAATCCAGCGAAATCCAGAATACATACACCCATTCCCCTAGTATTACCATTTTATCACATTTGCTTTCTTATTTTCTTATTCACACACACAATTCTGTCATTCACACACATGCAGGTGCATGTGTGTGTGCATGTGTGTGTATCTCTCATATGTCTATATATGCATGTGCAGACATGTATGTGCGTATATATATCTATATTTCTGAACTATTGTACAGTTGGAAACGTGATGCCTTTACTCCTAAATGCTTTGGCATATACTTCTTCCAAATAAGAACATTGTCATCACACATAAACACAGTATGTCGGTCATCAAAATGGGGAATTACACTGACACAATAATATTTTCTAATCCAAAAACCTTATTCAGATTCTGCCAGTTAGCCCAAGAATATACTTACAGCTAAAAAAAAAATTCCAAATTATATGTTGCATTCAGTTGTCACGAATATTTAATTCACTTCATAATAGTTTCCTTGTCTTTCTTGCACAAGTAAAAATTTCTGAAGTATTTCTCAAAGTGTTCATTCATACTTTAAAGAGCGCAGGCCAGTTATTTATACAGTGCTTCTCATTTGGGGTTTATCTGATACTTTCTTACGCATAACATCATTCTTTTCTAATCTCCATTCTGGCTAGGAAAATATTGTAACTTCAATTACTGTTTATTATGCCCCCAGCAAAGTTCTGGACCTAAACTTCTGAATTTACCCCTCTCTCCAGCCTGACTTCTTTTTTTTATTTTAATGTAATACAAGTAGAAATTAATAAATAATTAAAAATCACTCTTCCTACTTCTATGAAAAAATAAAACAAATTTTCATAAAAAATAATTAGAGAATAGCAATGGTTAATACACTGTCTATCATGATCTTAAAAGAATGGCCAAAATGTCACTTAGACTACAAGTTGTAGACAAAAAACACTCCCTCTTTCAAAGAAGAAACAAACAGAAGGACAAAACTATGAACAAAAAGAAACCAGTAATATCAGTGAAACAAATTAGCATAGATCTTAAAATATTTTTGAAACAACAGAATTAGATAATTTGGGGGAAATTATTTGAACTTCTCCCTACTTCCTATTTATCTATCTTCTATTTTGCTCTTTTACTTTTTATACCCCGGTCAGATTGGACTCCACGGTCTAGTCATCTCTGACTCTTCCTAATTTAATCTCTCACATTGGATCACTCTCCATTCTCGTTCCACCGATCGACACTTCATTCTTCAAGGACAATTATAAATTCCACCCAAAATTGCCCATACTTTTTCCCCAGACATGGGATCATCCTCTCCCTTTACTGAACCCTTCTTGGCTTCATTTAATGTTTGATTGCCATTAAAATAGGATGGATTATGACATACCAGCCTATGAACACTTTAAAAAGGGGAGCAGTAATCTTTAATAGCCAGCTTCCCACAGTTAGAGCAAGTGACATAAGTATAATGTCATTCTTTTTTGGGATAGGATTGTAAGGCTGAAAGCTTGCGTAAATAACAGGGGCATCTCCAAGTGAGCAAGCATGTGACCAAGTCCTGCAGTGTGGACCCCACATAGAAATGTGAGCTTCTTGTTACAGACTGATTCTTAACCTCTGGAGCCTTCCTCTCCCAAACCCTGGGGCCACTGATCACCCATCTACAGGCTCAGCCTTGTCCTGTCTTGAGTTCACAAAGAGACTATCCCAGGCCAGTCCAGCTATGACTCTGTATGGCATTTCCACTCTGCTCTTTTGTTCCTAAAACCCAGTCCCCACTTGATATACAAGTGCTGCTAACCACATGCAGGTTTATTTGTCTATGTCCTAGTGTGCTTATCTTTGTTACATCGTTGGCCCTCTCTTTATCTCCAGGACTGTGATTGACCTTAGTACATCTTCCCCTGGGAATTGGAGTCCTGCCTATGAGTTTCAGTAGTAGCTGGGCATCTACCAGATCATAGACTGGTTTCTTGATGTTGCATATCCCTCTAGATTTCCAAATATCTGCCCCTGTATCCCCTATAATTCTATCCCACTCTCCTTTTGGAATAAACCTATATGGTATGTAATCTTCATTTTCTGCTTTCCTCAGTTGACTACTTGCATGTTGTCTCTTGCCATAACTTGTAGTTGCTAGCCACTACCTGTTTCATGGGGCTCCCCTCAGCACTGATCTATTTATGTCTTTTGGTGCCCGCCTTCCCCTTTGTCAAGTGCACTTTTATATTCGAATCCTTTCCAAGTTATCCTAACCTGCCATTCCTCACCATAAGTAGCCAAACTACCTCTCATTACTGCATAGTGCTAGCTAATTAAACAACCATATGTGTGGGCTGTGGATTGCTGGATCAATGTCAATTTGTCAGGAGACCTATAAAGAATGCTGAAGGGCTTTGGACTTTTCACTGTTCAATTTTATTCAAATCAAAGAAAAGAAGGAAATTAGAGAAAAGATGTTTTTCTAATTTTCAGATGATCTTCCATTCAGAAGAGCAGAAAATATAATCCTTTAATACTTTGAGAATATTTCAAGCCTCCTATGAAAGGGCCAAACAAATATACATATTAAAATCAATGCATCAATTGGTTCCAGATCCAACTTCTCAAGTATAGGAAAGGGAAAAGAATCTAACTTATAGTGATTTACTTTCAACCCTTCAGCAGTACCAAACTGCAAGTAGCTCCTGTTGACACCATGCTGTTTTTCATTCTCTGGCTTTACTTGCTTTTTCTCTCCCATCTAGAAAATCCTTCCCTGCTCCTTTATCTGTCTAACTCCTTCTCATCCTGTATCACTCAGTCCGTCACTCCTCAGAGCTTTACAGGGCAGCCTGGCCTGTGCTCTCTGTGCCTCCTCTGTGATCTGTCTGGCCATCCTCCTTGTACTTAATATCTGATGTAGAAGGTGGATGGTATCCTTCCATCTCCCAGTGGAGGTTGCAAAAATTCTGAGGACTGGGGCTGGGTCTTCTTCATCTTTTATATCTATTGCTTAGCCAGGTTATGGCAAATAGTAAATGTTGATTAAGTGTCTGAACAAATGTGGTCTTGTGGTCCTCTTCACACTTCCGCTTCTAGTGGCTTACCACTAGAAGGCCTGAAACTGCTTGAAGTTATCTTTCTAAATTCCACCTCTGGAACTTGCTTTTTATCTTTGCCTGTCTTGTATTGAAACCATTTGCCTTTGAAACTTAATTTTTATCTTGCCTTGTTCTTTAGATACCAAGTTTCTAACTTGCCCTTGCTTTGGAACCTACTGGAGTTTCCAAGCTTGGGATGAGGCCCAAACTCATTCACTCTTCTGTTCATGAGCCCTGCTTCTGTTCTGGAGATTCAGTGAGCCCAAGAGCCATTTCCTTAGCCAGTGTTCCTCTGCCCCTCTTGTTGTACTATGCACCACACTTCCCCAGGCAGCACGAGGGCTATGGTAGCAAAATCTGAACTTTAGTTGATTTCAGGTAAAGACAAGCCATCCATGGGTCATAGTGGCCATGAAAGCACATGGTTTGTAAAATTTATTCTTACAAGTATAATAAGTATCATGAAATGAAAGAAATGGTCACACTACATTCCAAATAGGGAATCTAATCAGGGCATCCCATTGGAGGACAATATAAATTTAATTCTTTCAAGGGAGGCAAACTAGAATGCAGAAAGATTTTCAAGCTCTCTTCTGGAAAGGTGACAACCTAGGACACATGGGTGCAATAATAGAAAATCTGTCTTGGGAAACAGGTTTTACACATAGCATAGCTTTCTAACTAAAGATTTTTTGTTTAATATGGGTAGAAATTTCCTCTAAGAACTTTTCAAATGCAAAATGGGCTCTTTTCATAGGTTTTAGACAATCCATCAATGTACACATATATAAAATATGTAGTACATTATATGATTATAGATTTATATATTTTCATACATTTTGAATATTCATATCATATCCATACATGTATTAGGAATCCTAGGAAAAGTCTCAGATACCAGATATTAAGGTACTTGTGCTGTATGAGTGAAATTAGACTGCATAATTTCTAACATAATTTAAGCTTCTGAAATTCCAATCCTATGAATGTCTATTGAATGCATTTCAGGCTTTCTGTATTTATATGTGTAGTTGTCTTATTGGTCCTGCTGTATTGCAAGTTCCTTGCATACAGGAATTGTTATGGGTTAAATCTAAAGTGTCCTCCAAATTCTCACATTCAGAGGTGGGGCCTGATTGAAAGGGGTGGGTTCACTGGGGGAGTGATTTAGCAGTATATATTCTAGGCCCAGGCTCCTCCCTTCTCTCTTTGCTTCCTAGCCACCATGATGTGGGTAGCTTTCCTCTGGTAGGCCCTTGCACCATGCCATTTCTGCCTGGGAGCCAGTCAACCAAGGACTGCACCCACTGAAACTGTGAGCCAAAATAATCCTTTCCCCCTTTAAATTGCTGGTGTCGGCAGTG